>VSMD01114706.1:0-27923 GCA_008750895.1 Mirza zaza
CCTCTGAGAGGGGTGTGACCCTGGGCGAGGTGCCCCTTCAGCTGGTGCACAGGCTGCTTTCTCCCACTGGCCCTGTGTTTCTCCCAGCCCAGCGCTGTGTCCCCTGGCGGACCATCTCTCCCTGGGTATCAGGGCTCCAAGCCAGCCGAGCCCAGCACCCTGAGATGAGAAAGAAGGGACACATTTTGGGACTGGGTCTCTGAGCACGCTAGTCCGAGTACCATTCCCCTGCTGTTCTTTGCTTCCCACATTCCTGCAGTGCCTCAAGGCACTGGCTCCCAGGGGCTCATCAGAACCACCGCATTGGTCAGAAGGGAAGCACCTGCCTGGCCAGTGTAACCTATGTGGGTGACGTGAGGATACACCCGATATCACACACAAACACACTGTGAAACATAAAGCGGTGCAGGAATGTGAGGAGGTCTGAATGTCTGCAGCTGGCCTGCAGTGTGTAGCTCTGGTTTGTGCATTGCTGAAAACAGGAACGAGTGGGAGGAGCTACATTTGCCCCTGTGGATGTCCGTGGGGACCTCAGAAGGGAGGCAGGTAGTGTGCAGGCCCTTTGTTTCTCCCAGCCCAGCGCTGTGTCCCCTGGTGGACCATCTCTCCCTGGGTATCAGGGCTCCAAGCCAGCCGAGCCCAGCACCCTGAGATGAGAAACAAAGGACACATTTTGGGACTGGGTCTCTGAGCACGCTAGTCCGAGTACCATTCCCCTGCTGCTCTTTGCTTCCCACATTCCTACAGGCAGTGGGAGAAAGAAGCCTGTTAAACTTTAGGGCGAGGTTCTCAAATATTTGCTTAATGCTCCTGCAATCACTTGATCAGTGAGGCAAGGCAGAGAGACAGGTTCTGGACTCAGGCACACGATTGTCCTTAACCCTGCACCAGCCCTTACTGGCCATGTGGCCCTGGGCAACTTCTCTTAACTTCAGTTTCCTTGTTGGAAAAATGAGAACAATGATGGGATTAAATGACCTAACATATATTAAATGTCCATGGCTATGCCCAGCATGTGGAATATTCTAGACCCCTTCCCTTCTTCTTTGTTCTGTCCTTTTGGGGAGTAGCAGGGACAACAGCCTGAGGAGCAGGACTGGGGGCCATCTCCCCTCCTGCCACCGCTCCCTAGGGAGAGAACACCCTGTCACCCTCCCATTGTGTCAAGGCTTGAAGGCTCAGCCTGTTTCTCGCTCCCAAGTTCCTAGCCCTTGGCTGCACCCCACAGAGACAGAAGGCCCAGTGTGCTGCGTGTGGGGGTCTAGGCAGGGAGCTGCGAGGGGAGAGGGGGCGCTGGGAGGGAGGCGAGGAGAGGTAGGAGAGCTTCAAGACTGTCCATGCCACTGGGGAAGGCTCCAAAGCAGCAGCTGTGCTGTGTGAAATGAGCGATTCACTCAAGAGGAAATATGATTTCTCTCTGTGCTGTGGAGCTAGTCAGGTAAGGGCTGGTTGCTTGAAACCTCGAGAGATTAAATAAACAGAGAGGAGCTTCAAGATTGAATCTGCGCCTCCCTCCCCATAGGTCGCTGTGCCTCCCTGGAGCTCCCAGGCACCACGGCTCCAGGAGCATCCTTGCTCAGTCAAAGGCACGTTCCCCCGGCCGGGACCACCGGGCTAGGGGAGGGTGGGTCGGCAGCTAAACAGGGACGATTAAAGAGGAACTCCATCTCTGTTAATAGATTTCCAAACTGCCAGCAGCCCCTGCGACACAGGCTTTACATAGGACCTAAAATGTGGACCTTATAAGGACTGCTCATGTAGCTTGGGGCCAGACAGGAAATCGGAGTTGAACATTGATAGGGAAAACCTATGCCTCTGTTGCTTGGGGAATGTCACCATTCCGGGCCACACCGGGCAGAGATGGGGAGAGGGTGTGGGGACACTGGTCATGGTCTCCTCCTCCTAACAGAGGAACAGAGCTCCCAGCTGAGTGGCAGCCCAGCCCCAGCCAATCTCATCTCCCAGGGAGGATTCCCGCCCCATTGTGGAGGTTGGGGACACAGCAGGTGTGTATTTAGGGACAGAGAGATGGGCATGTCCAGCTATGAAGGGGACCCTAACGTAGGAGAGCTAAGGAGAGGGTACTAGCCACAACCTCAAAAGCAGGTAAGAAGATAGGACCAAGCATCAAGAAATATTTTAAAGAGAAAAAAATAGATCAAATAATGAAAACATTACCCCAGACAAATGCCTAATTTTCCAACATTAAGAGCAGGAGTGCAGTGGGGGTGTGAGGCAGGTTGCACACATGCCTGGTAAACAAAGCTCTAACGGCAGCCTGAGAGCCACAGACAAGTCTAGGGACGTTTCAGCATCAGTAAAGTCTTTAAAGATGCCATTTAGGTGCCATAAAACCTTATCAGGACAACTTCCCAGCTGGAAAGTCGAGACACCGCTTCAGTTCAAGCTCCCCAGCAATTGCCTCCACCCCAGTGCAGTGTGAAGCTCTTGCTCCTTTGATAGGTTTTTCCCATCTGGTTCCCTCCCTCCTCCATAAGCTCCTCGAGTGCAGGGATGAGGCCTTATCTAGCTCCTTCTCACACACCATGTGACAGTTCACTCAAGTTTCCTCTGAAGAAAATGATTATACCAAGCTCTGTGTTTGTGTGTGTGCATGTGCGTGCATGCTATATGCCAAGCTTACATATATAGGCCTCTAGAAGGCCTGCAGAGGGTGCTGCTGGTGCCTCTACCTGCCTCCTTCTGCGGTAGGGGTCGGAAGGCCGGTAGCAATGCATAACTGCCCCCTTCTTACAATTGTCCCCAGGCCAAAGGGGGCCTTCCCTGGGAGGTTGACCTGGAGGTCACCTAGGAGGGGGGGCCTGGCCAGAGGAGGCTGTCTCCCCTGCCCACTTCCCCAGACCTTAGCCAATGACAGACTGACACGGGGCACAAAAGGCTACAACTCTGCCCAGCAACTTGTGTTCCAGAGCTCCCCACGGGCTCAGGCTAGGGTCTACAGCCTGCTTAGCTCTTTCCCCCGCCTGCTCCTCTGTCCCCCCACTCCTTCCCTGAGAGCATACCTCCAACAATTCACTTGAACAAATGCCCATCTCAGGCTCTGCATCTCAGGAACAGATGTGAGGGAGGTACTAACAGGTGCGTGGGCACCATGAAAGCTGACATCACATGGGTGGCAGTCCTCAGGGACAGATTGGAGTCAATGTGGGTTGTTAGAGGTGATCCCAGGTTGCTCCATGAGGGCCTGGGGGGGAACAGTGAGAAGATGAGGTGGGGAAGGGAGGGGCCAGCAAGGAGCACTCTGATGAGTGCACTGTCCCTGTGGGCAGCTGGCACACGGTCCTGCTGGGGCCCTTGGAGACACGGCGAAGAACACACCCCAGAACTATTCACTTGCAAGTCTGAGGGATACTTCAGCATCAGTACAGTCCTTAAAGATGACGTTAAAGTACCATCCGGAAGGCTGCTTATCAAGACAGGCAAGAACCTGTGGTGTTTACCTACCAACTCCTGTCCATCGTTGGGTCCACTGGGACCATTAACTCCTGAATCTTCCAACCTGCCTGACTCAAGCCAAGAGAAAACCCTCTAGGGCAGAGAGATGCAGGAAACCAACAGTGGCCAGGGGGACTGCATACAGGTGACCTCTTGGCTAGGCCAAGAGGATAAAGTTGGGGTCACTGACAGCACAATGAAGTCAAAACTAAACAACAAAGCACCAGTTACGTTGCCCCTTGGACAACTTTGGGAACATCACACTTAACGTGTCCCTGAAGTGAACTTACAAATTTCCTCCCATCACCCAGCCGCCAAAGCAGCATCTTCTGTTTCATTCAACTTGCTGGTCTTTTAAATAACCGTCCAACCAATTGGCCCAAGACGGATACCTGAGCATTGGTTTAACTTCCTGACTGATCCCTCCTTCCCCTATGTCATTCTTGACTGATTCCTCTTCTGCAAGAGGCACCAAGTCCTTCGTTCAACCCTTCATCTTTGAGCTTGCCCAAGAAGTCTCCTCATCTTCCATGCCTGATTGGTTACAGTTTGTCCTCCACCAGGCTGTCCTGATATTTATGGTTATTTCATTTTGTTCCCAGGAAGATATCTACTCTATTCTTGACAAGACAGATATTTACAGTAAGACAGCCTGGCCCTGTAGCTGACCTGCCAGGTCCCCCACTGGGGGACAGACGGTGGCCAAGCCCTATCTTTCAGTCTGACTTCTTCACTATCCAACCAGGAAAATCATTTCTTAGGGAAACAAGATCTTCTCACCCTGAGAGGTTGAGGTTTTTGCTTGGTATATTAACTCCTGCCTTCCTTCTGAGGCTCGCTGGGAGAAATTTCTCTATTTCCAGAGCCAACACTCACCATGTTCCTCCCAAGCAGCTGGAGGGCTTTTTTTTTCTTTTTACAAGCTTTGTGAATCGAGTGGTGGATTGAGCCTCCCGTTTTGTACTGACTGTTAGAATGTCAGCAGCCAAATTCACGGCCTATCCCGGGCCGAGTGTGAGGACCTAAATATCCCAATGTGAATTTCCAATTTTTGTAATGTTTTGTTACCTGTTCTCTTTCTGTTGTTAAGCAGATGGGACAATTTTATTGTCTCTATTAAGGTATACAATATGATGTTATGCGAGATATACAGATAGTAAAAAGGTTACTAGTGTAAAGCAAATTGACATATCCATCATCTCACATAGTTACTACTTTTTTTGTGTGGCAAGAACAGCTAAAGTCTACTCATTTAGCATGGATCTCAGACACAGTGCAATTTTATTACCTACAAACCTCATGTTGTACATTGGATCTCTAGACTTGTTTATCTTACACATTTGCTGCTTTGTATCCTCTGACCTACATCTCCCTGTTTCCTCCCCACCCCACCCACCTGCCCCTGGTAATCATTTGTTCTCTATCTCTGTATGTCTACTTTTTTTTTTTTTTTTACTTTCCTTGTATAAGTGAAACTGTGCAACATTTTTCTGTCTAGCTTATTTCACTTAGCATAATGTCCTCCAAGTTCATCCACATTGTGGCAAATGGCAAGATCTCATTTTTTGAGGATTGAATAATATTCCTGTGTATATGTGTATCAAAATGTATCCATCTGTTCATTGGCAAACAACTAGGTTGTTTCCATATCTTGGCTATTGTGAATAATGCTGCAATGAACATGGAAGTGCAGATATTTTTACAAGGTAGTGATTTCATTTCCTTTGGATATGTGCCCAGAAGAGGGATTGCTAGATAATATGGTAGTTAACTTTCTAATTTCTCCAGGAACCTCCATATTGTTTTCCACAATGGCCGTACCAATCTACATTCCTGCCAACAGTGTAGAAGATTTGTCTTTTGTTCATACCCTTGCCAACATTTATTAAATATCTTTTGACTTTTTGATAGTAGCCATCCTAACAGGTGTGAGGTGGTATCTCACACTGGTTTTGATTTGCATTTCCTTGATAATTAATGATGTCAAGCACTTTTTCATATTTATGCCTATTGGCCATGTTTATGTCTTCTTTGGAGAAACGTCTATGCTGGTCTTGATGCAGAAAATGTCGGGCACCGGGTGGTTGCCGATTGCCACCTCCCTGTAGTTCCGCATCTCCTGGGGCCAGTGCTGCGCGTGGCCAGTTAGAGGCATGCTGCTGGGGCCGGCCCCCATGGCACCCAGCCGCGCCCGGATGCCCACGGGCTGCTGGGACCCCTCCAGCGGGAATGCCCCAGGTCCATGTGCCTGTTTCCGGCCCCAGCTGTTTACATGATCCTGATTGGGTAATTTTTAAATCCCACTGTTTTTGAAGCCTGTTGCTGATTGGATGTTAAAGCCTGTTACTGATTGGATGTTAAAGCTTGTAGTTGATTGGATGCTTCTTGAGCCCTACCAAGGGTATAAAAGCAGGGGCAGAAGGGCAGGAAGAGGGAGAACATTGGAAGACACGAAGAGGGCTGTAACACTAGGTGTGCTGAGTCTGTTGTAAAAGAATAAAGGCTGTTCTCCGACTCTTCGTGTGCCACTGGGTTCTTTCCCCAGTCAAATGAACAAGAGCTGTAACACTAGCTGTACACACTCCCGCAACAGTCTTTTGTCCATTTTTAAATCAGGTTGGTTGTTTTTCTCTATTATTGAGTTGTATAGGTTCTTTATAAATATTGGACATTAGTGCCTTATCAGATACATGGCTTGCAAATTATGTTTTTCCTAATTCAACAACATGCCATTTCCTTTTGTTGATTGTTTCCTTTGCTGGGTAGAATCTTTTTAGTTTGATGTACTTCAACTTATTTATTTATTTGTTTGTTTGTATGTTTAGAGACAGGGTCACGCTTTCTCACCAAGACTGGAGTGCAGTGGTATAATCATAGCTCACTGCAAACTCGAACTTCTGGGCTCAAGCAATCCTCCTGCCTCTGTCTCCTGAGTAGCCAGGACTACAGGTGTGTGCCACCACACCTGGCTATCCAATTATTTAATTTTACTTTTGTGGCCTGAACTTTTGGTGTGATGTCCAAAAAATTATTGCCAAGTGTCCAGTTTTTCCTCTATCTTCTAGGAGTTTTACAGTTTCTGGTCTCACACTTAGGTTTTTGTTTTGTTTTGTTTTTATCCATTTTGAGTTGATTTTTGTGCATAGTGTAAGCTAAGGGTCCAAATTCATTCTTTTAATGTGGAAATCCAGTTTTCCTAGAACCATTTATTAAAGATACTATTTGTTTCCCCATCGTGTGTCCTCTTGGTGCCCTTGTCAAAACTAATTGACTGAATTTATTTCTGGGCTTTCTATCCTGCTCCATTGGTCTGTGTCGGTTTTTATGCCAGCACTCTACTGTTTTGGTTACTCTAGCTTTGTAATGTAATTTTATTTTTATTTATTTATTAGAAACAGATTCAACTTTTTTAATTTAAATAAAAATTGAGAGATTTGGTTATTTAACATTGAAGACATTTCTAATCAGTGGAAAATCTGCACAAACAAAATAAATAGTCAAATGACAAACTGGAAAAAATACTTTTGGAACATATAATATAGAAAAATGGTTAATATGCTCAATATATTTTTAAAGCTCTTATAAATCAACAATTTAAAAATAGACTTGAAGGAAAACTGAGGGAATTAATACACAAAATAGGGTATTAACACACAAACACAAACATCTAGTAAATACACACAAATAAATTCAATCTTCTAGATAACAAAGAAGTACTATTTCTTTCTCAATTAGCTCATTATTTGTGTCTAAAAATTCTACAGATTTTTATGTTGATTTTTATATCCTGTAATTTTATTAATTTTTAATTCTAAAGGATTTTTTTGTGTGTGAAACTTATGGAATTTCTTACAATAGAATCATGTCATCTGCAAATACAGATAAATCTTCTTTCCAATTTGGATACCTTTTCTTGTCTAATTGCTCTTGCTAATACTTCTAGTACTATGTTAAATAAAAGTCACAAGAGTGAGTATATTGCTTTCTACTGGATGTGAGTGGAAAAACTTTCAACTTTCATTTTTTTCCCTGTTGATTATAATGTTAGCTGTAGGTTTTTTGTAAATCAGCCTTTATTATGTTGAGGAACTTTCCTTATATAACTAAACTAGTGAGAGTTTTTATCAAGAAAGAATGTTAGACTTTGTCAAATGCTTTTTCCATGTCAATTGAGATGATTGTGTGGTTTTTACCTTTCAGTTAATGTAATGTACCACATTGTTTGATTTGTGTATGTTAAGCCAGCCTTACACATGATTAAGGGATAAATTTCACTTGATCATGATGTATAACATTTTTGATGTATAATCCAATAATAATGTGTTGTTGTACTTGGTTTGCTAATATCTTATTGAAAATGTTTACATCGATGTTCAGCAAAGATATTGGCCTGCAGTTTTCTTTTCTTGTGATGTCTTTGTCTGGCTTAGGTATCAAGGAAATACTGGCCTCATAAAATGTGTTTGGAAATATTTCCTCTAGATCTATTTTTTGGAAGAATTTAGAATGTATTGGTATTGATTCTCCCTTGAATGTTTGGCAGAATTCAGCTGTGAAGCCATCTGGTCCTGGGCTTTTCCTTTGTGAGCAGTTTTTGAATACTTCTTCAATCTCTTTTTTACTATTAATAGTCTACTCAAGCCAGTAACTTCTAGTTTTTCGTGACTCAATCTTTTTGTTAGGTTGTATTTTTCTGGGAATTTATTTATTTCCTCTGTGAGGTTATCTAATTTGTTGGCATATAGTTGTTCATAATAGTCCCTTATTTTTCTTTTATTTTTGAGGTGTTGTAATTTATTCACTTTCATTTTTAATTTTATTTGAATTTCTCTTTTTTTCATTAGATTAGCTAAGGGATTGTCAATTTGTTTATTTTTTCAAAACTCAACTCTTTGTTTTATTCTTTCATGGTTTTTCTATTCTCTATTTGATTTATTTCTATTATGGTTTTATTCTCTTCTACTAATTTTGAGTTTAGTTTCTCTAGTTCCTTGAGGCATAATGTTAGACTATTTATTTGGGATCTTGTTTTTAAATGTAGCCATTTATTGCTATAAACTTCCCTCTTAGAACTGATTTTTCTGCTTCCCATAGGTTTTGGTATGTTTTGTTTCCATTGTCACTGTCTCAAGATATTTTTAAAATTCCCATTTGATTTCTTCTTTGACTCACTTATTGTTCAGGACCATGTTACTTAATTTCCATATATTTGTAAATGTTTCAAGATTCCTTTAGCTATTGATTGCTAGTTTAATATCACTGTAGTATAAAACAATGCTAGATATTTTCTTCTTAAATTTGTTAACACTTATTGTTTTGTGGTCTAACATGTCTATCATGGAGAATGTACCATTTTGACTAGAGAAAAATGTATATAGATATATTCTGCTGCTGTTGGGTGGTAAGTTTTATATATGTCTGTAAGGTCCAATTGGTCAGAGGTTTAATTTAAGTCCAGTATTTCCTTACTAATTTTCTGTCTGTTTGATCTGTCCATTGTTGAAATTGAGGCATTGAAGTTCCCTACTATTATTGCATTGCTATCTATTTCTCCCTCATGTCCATTCATACCTGCTTTTATGTATTTTGATGCTCCAATGTTGGGTACATACATATTTATAATTGTTATTTCCTCTTGATAGTCATTTATAATTGACTCATTTATCATTAAATAATGACCTTCTTGTCTCTTATGACAGTTTTTGATATGAAGTCTGTTTTTTCAGATAGCCACTCTCATTTGGTTATTATTTGCATAGCAACCATTAGCTGTGGGTATCTTCTTCTATCCCCTCACTTTCAGCCTGTACTTCTATCCCCTCACTTTCAGGTGTCCTTAAACCTTAAGTGGATCTCTTGTAGGTTTATATAATTGAATCTTGATTTTCTTATTTATTCAGCCACTCCATGTCTTCATTTGGAGAATTTAATCCATTTACATTCAAGATTATTACTGATAGGTAAGGACTTACGATTACCATTTCTTATTTGTTTTCAGGTTGTTTTATAGTTCCTTTGCTTTTTTTTTTTTCTTCCTCTCCTGTTGTCTACCTTTGTGATTTCATAATTTTCTGTAGTGCAAAGTTTTGAATCCTTTCTCTTTATCACTCATATATCTGCTGTAATTTTTGGTTTTTGTGGTTACCATAAGGCTTACATAACACATCTTATAATCAGCCATTTTAAGCAGATAACAACTTAACTTTAGTCATATACAAAAACTTTAGATTTTTACTCTCTTCCCCCTACAATTTGTTTTTGATGTAACAATTTACATTTTTTATATTGTGTTTTCCTTAACAACTTATTGTAGCTTTAGTTATTTTTTACTGTTTTGACTTTTAATATTAGGAATATGTATGATTTAACCACCATTTCAGTATTAGAGTATTCCGGATTTGACTATGTATTTACTTATACTGGTGAGCTTTGAGATATATTCATGATAGTAATTACTGTCCTTTGGTTTCTGCTGGAATAACTCCCTTTAAGTATTTCTTGTAGGGCAGGTCTAGTTGTTCTGAATTTCTTTAGTTTTTGCTTGGCTAGGAAAGACTTTATTTCTCTTTCATTTATGAAGGACAGCTTACTGGGTATAATATTTTTTGGCTTCCAGTTTTTTTGTTATTTTAAATTTTTTTTATTTCAGCACTTTGACTATATGATCTTATTTTTTCTTGCTTTGGAAAATTTCCACTAAGAAATCCAGTGATAGTCTAATGAAAATTCCTTTAACTGTGACTTGATTTTTTTCTCTTGCTGCTTTTAAAATTCTCTCTTTGTGTTTGCCTTTTGACAGTTTGGTTATTTGCCTTGGAGAGAACCTCTTTGGTTGTATCTGTTTGGGGATCTTTAAAGTTCGTGGATCTGGATCTGGATATCCATATCTCTCCCAAGACTTAGAAAGTTTTCAGCAATTATTAAATAAGCTTTTTGTGCCTTTCTCTGTCTCTTATTCTAAAATGTCCTTAATGCAAAAATTTGTTTGCTTAATACTGTCTCATAATTCCCATAAGCTGTCTTTACTCTTTTTCATTCTTTTTTCCTCCTCTGTCTGAGTCATTTAAAAATACTTGTCTTTAAGTTCACAGATTCTTTCTTTTGTGTGATATAGTGTATTGTTGAAGCTCTCTATTTTGAATTTTGTTTGAATTCTTCAGCTCCAAGATTTCTTTGGTTCTCTTTTATGATATTTATCTCTTTGTTTCTCATTTACATTATATAATAAATTGTTTTCCTGATTTCACTGAATTTTCTAATTGTATTCTTTTCTGTTTCACTTAGTTTCTTTATGGTTATTATTTTGAAATCCTTTTCAGGCAACTTACAAATTTGTTTCTTTGGGGTCAGTTACTGGAGAATTATTGCGTTCCTTTGGTGGTGTAATGTTTTCTTGCTTTTTTGTTTGTGTCCCTGCATTGATATCTGAGCCACTGGTGGTGCACTCACGCCTTTAAAACTTTACAGAGTGACTTTCATAGGAGAAGACTTTCACCACAAGATGGGTCTGAGGGTGCCAACTGGGCAGGATGTGGTGGCTCTGGTTTCATGTGGGCACAGTGGTATAGTCTCCATGCAGCTTCTTCAGTTGTGATCAACATTAACAATGACTGTTGGTGTCTCAGGGGTCTAGGCTGCAGGAGTTTGTGGCAGTGGCTGTATAGGTTATTAGGGCAAGGGCTTTAAGAGTCCTCCTGTTCTTCTCCAAAGTGGAAAGTCTTAGCTGACAAGATCTCTTGGTGTCAGGTTTGACATGGTCCTCAGACAGCCACAGCAGTACTGAAATCCAGAGTACCTGTGGAGTCAGGTTCCTGGGCTCAGGACCTTCAGAAACCACTGTAGCTTGAAACTTAAGATGTAGTTTCATTTTCCAAGGCATGAGTGGATGTATGTAATGTTCTTACTAAGCCAGAGTCCTTTGCTCTGAGGGCGTATCCCTGCAGCTTGGGCCCAGAGGGCTGGGATGTTGCTATGGTTCTCACCCTGGGGGACAAGGCACGGCACTAGCACAGCTCTGGGGAAATAGGGGTGCTCCAGAGACTCAGGCCCTAGGGAGCAGGGTATAGCTGCAATTTGGAACCCAGAGACAATAGGGCATAGTGGCAGCTCAGGATCTGGGAGATGAAGTACCACACAGTAGTGATTCTGGGATGGTGGGACATGGTAGAACCTAGGCTATATAAGGCTGGGTGCAGTAGCAGTAAGGACCCAGGAATGGTGAGATACTGCTGTGGCTTGGGCTCTCTGGAGGGGACGGGGCATGGGGTAACAGCACAGCGATGACTCTATTCTCCAGAGAGGTAGGGCATCCCAATAGCTCAGACTGTAAGGGGCTAGTCCAGTTCCAGGTAGGGGGACACTGTGGCTGTTTGGCCTGGAGGGTGGGAGGCAGAGGTCAGCCAGGGCTCCAATTCCCCAGAATGTGAGGCACTGTTTCTGCTTGGCTCCAGAAATCATGGCTACACAGGCTAGTAGAGCCTCTGGATCCCTGGTGGGCAGGGTACCATGCCAGCTCTGGCACTGGTGGGGGGGATACAACTGTTCCAATTTGTCAGGGGCTCAGAGCCCAAGTGGCAGGGTACTACCTAACCTATGGTGCCAATGGGGGGGCAGTGGTCAACTGCTCTGGTGTGCAGGAGAACAGAAACCCCCTGGGGATAGGGTACCGTTTAGCTCAGCCCTAGGGGAGGGTGCACTAAGGACTAGAAGTGGGGAGGATTTAGCAGCTCCACAGTAGCTTAGAACTCGAGGGTAGGGCATAGCAGCAGCTCAGCTCTGGAGCACTGCACTCCCAGCTGGGTGTGTTTCAGTGGCAGCAAAGCCTCAGGGATGGAGGTGTGCAATGCCTGCTTGCCCCCGGAGCAGAATGCACTCTGGCAGTGGCTCTAGTTTCAAGTTCCTAGGTGGCCACTGTGGTCCTCTTACTTTCCTATTCCCTGCAGGAAGGAGTCCCTCGTGCCTTCAAGTTGATCCCAACTGAGGGGGGATGGGTGGCATACTTCCATATTCAGTCACACTGGGTTTCTGTGCTCTCCAGAATTTCTGCTGCTTCTTTGTTCTCTGGAGCTCCCCTTTATCTGGGGACAAATCATAGTTGTTTATTCCTTTTTCTGTGTGTGAGAGAGGGAAGAGTGCTAGGAGCTTCCAGTTGACCATCTTGCCATTTATAACGTCATCCCCTAGTGTAAACTTCTCTCATAACTTCATCTCATCATTCCTCTTCTGTTTTTCCATTTGTCCTTCTTCCTTCTACATTTATTGAAGATTTTCTTAAAAGTTTTATGCATTTATCTACTTGCCTTAAATCCTTCTGAGGCAAATATATACGTCCATGGATATCAGCATGCAAATGTATTCACCTCTTGTTTTTGCTTTTCCTCCCATTCCTCCTCCTAACTGTCCTGGCCCAGGCACTCATGCATCACCATAATTGAAATCTCCCTACTGGTAAATTTTTGCTTCTGGCCATGATCTCCAATTCATCCTTCACACAGCTGCTGGGATAATCTTCCTAACACACAAACCTCATGAGGTCACTCTTCTGCTCAAAATTCCTCAATAGTCTTCACCCACAGGATAAATCTCACTCTCCCCTTGCGTGGCGTACGAGACCCTCCCTCCACAGCACCTGGCCCCTGCCTGCCTGTCTGTTCAGCCTCGTTCTCACTCCTCCCTCCTCTCCCCTCCCCCCAGCACACCCATTTGACATTCCAGAAATGAGGAAAACACCAGGCTGTCTGTTCCCACTGCCCTTGCTCTCCTTGTCCACCTGCCGTGCTCCTAGCATCCCTTGAGGCTCAGCTCAAAAGGCGTGAAGTGAGGTCCTCCCTGGCTCTCCAGGAAGACTATGATGCTCCAACTAAACGACAACCAGGACTTAACAGCTTTGGCCACGATGCCAGACAAAGTGTGAGGAAATTCAGGACCCTGAAGGCTTGCATTTAAATGTCTTTAGAGCTAAAATGTCTTAAGAGAGCTAAAAATATGGAAAACTCCAAGCAAGCAGTTGGAAGGAACTTGAAGGAAGCTAGCTGGGGAAGATATCTACTCTTCCCCTCAACTTTTAGGAGATATAATTAGTTAAGTGTGTGATTTAAACACAGGAGACAAGGATAGAAAAAAACCCAAATGAAAAGGAGGACCCCCGTTGTCATAGCAGCCATAACATGAATGTGCCTTAATAACAGCGTGTCTAGTCAACGTTCACATTTCTCATTGCCTCCCCCATGGACACCATGAAATTTCGCGTTAAGTCACTTTTTTTGAATCAGGAAGCAAATAAGATTCACATGTGATGATTGTTTTTTCCTTCATTTTTTTTTAATCCATGTGTTACAACTTCATATTTTTAAAATTTCTTTGCAATATATTTGTTCAAGGAACCAATCTAAAACTGGTTGATCTTAGGCCTGTGATTTGAAGGTTGAGAGTTGTAGAATTATTTGACTAAATTTGGTGAAAATGTCAGTATTAGCCTATTTATAAATTACATATAACCAATTTGCTACAGTTGTTTAAATACCTGGGAATGTTGTCCTGTTAGGGTTATAATTTCCCCTATTAGACATTTGAAGACCTTAAAGAGAAAATGAAATATAATAAATTTATAAGTACAGTTTAAGATATTTAGTATATTTAGCTAAATGTGTAAATTAGACTAATTGTTTAGAGAGAATTAAACATGTTCAACTTGAATGGAAGAAACATTATTCAAAAACCTAATGGAAAGTGATCATTTCATTTTTATTTAAAATTTACCAGATTTGTAAATAGAATAACAAGAGTTGTAGTTGAGCATAGATGTAGGTAGGCAAAACAGATTTCAAAATATTTTCTTTTAAAAATAAATTTAAAACCCAAGTAATTGTAAATAGTCCTTTCTGCACACATACATACAAACCCATGCTGACATTTTAAGCACACTTTGATTATAGTAATTACTGCATTGTGTGATGATCGTTTGTGTTCTCCCTTGTCTCTCAGCCACATTGTAAAGTCTGGGCTCTTTGCAAGCTGAGACTTTACAACCTCTTGAAGTACCTGACCCACAGATAGGAAAATCATGGAAGCATTATTTATAGATCAAGCAAGAAAAGCTTATGAAAGTGTAACAGATTCAGGGGCCAAACACGAATGCTAATGTACTCTAGTAAGCTTTGGTCAGATCTTATTCATGTGAGTTCAGTGCCACACACACCGGTTTAGGGGTGGTGGGGCCAGCACAGCGGGACGAGGGAAAGGCAGGTTCCGTGGCTCTTGGCAGCTTTGGTTTTATATGGATTCTCTGTTCCTTTCCTGCCTTAGTCACCTTGGGTGGCTGTAACAAATATACCACAGATTTGTGGCTTAAGCAACAAACATTTATTTCTCACAGTTCTAGAGGCTGGAAAGTCCAAGATCAATGTGCTAGCAGATCTGATATCTGATGAGGGCCCACTTCCTGGTTTGCAGATGGCCATTTTCTTGTTGTATCCTCACTTGGAGAGGAGGAGAGAGAGAGACAGACACACATCTCATTCTCTTTGTCTTTTTATCAGGACACTAATCCCATTTGTGAGGGCTCTGTCATGACCTAATTACCCCCCAAAGGTCCCACCACCAAATACCATCACACTCATGATCAGTTGTCAGCATACAAACTGGGGAGGGATACACGCAGGTTTGGTCCATGGCACTGCCTCTCTCTTTAGGGAAAGGTCCAACTTCCCCAGCATCAGCAACTGTGTTATCCGGTTTCAACACATGAAGGATTGATTCTCAGCCTGCAATGTACATGTCTTTAAGCTCAGATTTAGTCTAAGCCTCGTGAATCCCGGAGACTCCCCTCACTGGATCTGGGCCTCAGAGTGCATGCCCAAGGCTCTGTGTGAAGTCAATTTGAAACCCATATTTACCTCTTCCAGTTCTCATGCCTGGACTTCACCTCCTTACCCATAAACTTACACCCTCCAACAACCAGATTTGGAAATGCACAGTGTGCTAGATCAGACTTAGATGTATGTCCCCATTACATAGTATCTTAGTCCTTTCAGGCTGCTATAACACAGTACCATAAACTGGGTAGCTTGTGAACAATAGAAATTTATTTTTCATACTTCTAAAGGCTTGGAAGTTCAAGATCAAGGTGCCGGCAAATTTGGTGTCTGGTGAGGGGCAGCTTTCTGGTTCATAGATGGCAACTTCTGGCTGGGTCCCCATATGGCGGAAGGAGCAAGACAGCTCTTTAAGGGCACTAATCCCATTCATGAGGGCAGAGTCCCCATGACATAGTCACCTCCCAAAGGTCCTACCTTCTAATGCTACGGCTTTGGTGATTAGATTTCAATATATGAAGTTTGGAGGAGCATGATTATTCAAACCATATGACAGGGCTTTCCATTAGAAACTTGAACTACAGGAGGCATCTAGTCATATTTTTTTAAATGGATAAATGAAGAGAAACTTATGAAGCTTGAAATAGATCAAGAAAATTCCTCTGTGAATGTATGAGTTGCCAGAAGAAGCAGAGAAAGGCCAATACATGACTCATTTAAAAAGAAATCATTAAACAAAAGTATCATGAAAGGAAAAACAATCTCGGTGGGCATATTAGGTGTATGCAATACTCAAAAATATCTCCTCCCATCCCCAAGAAACCAAACCAGCTTGTTAATTTTTTAAAACTTTAAAGACAAAGATAGGATTTTTGAAGTAGCCAACAAGAAAAAAAAGATCATATTAAAAGTTAGAAGAATTAAAACAAATCTAGGACTCTTTCTCAGACTGCAGGACAAGAGCATTGCTCAGGAAGAAACTGCAAGAAAGCAGAGGGCACTGGAGCTCTTGGCCCCTACTTGGCCAGGCACAGCCAAGGGGGGGAATATTTCCAGGTGGGAAGATCATTAAAAATGTAGTAGGGGACCAAGAGCACATAACTAAACGAAGAGGGAGAAAGCAACAAGAGTTTAGAAGAGGCAACTTTGATAATATTAACACTTAATCACATAAATACCATCAAGAAATTAAAAACACACTATGAGAGACTGCAAGGCATAAAGATTTTTTACCATTTTATAAATATATAACCTTTATCAGTGTTTAATGCATTTTTCTTACACTTAAAATGTTTTATTATCTTTAAAATGGAAACATTTTTGTACCGTTTAATGTTTCAATATACCTTTTTGGACTAGGCAAGATATAAATCATTAAAAATATATTATGGGGGACAACTTTGAATACTAAACATACATGCTATGCAGAAAGTGGTTCAGCCTTTATTTTGCTCAATCCGTATATAATACATTTACTTAGGGCCTACATTAGTTTGACATTGCACTTGGCTTGGCAGAAAAAATAAGAGTCCCTAACCTCAGTGAGATCATTTTGAAACTCAGTAAAAGAGAAAGGAAATATTTTTCTTTTGTATTTATTATAATTTAGTAGGGGAATTATTCTCAGTTACGTGGTAATAAAGTTGATACCTAACTGGAAGTGTGTAATCCCTCAAACATGATTTTAAATTCTAAGAACTAATGTGGAAAGAAAAGGAACATGACCAGACTAATAACAGAATAAGAAATGGTAAGTGCTGTTATTAAAGATTTATTCCACACAAGGAACCTGCTCCAGGTGGATTCCCTAGGTGGGTTTCTTAAATTTCAAAAAATCAGGGATACTTAAGTTTTATGTACTCTTAAGAATATATATAAAAAAAAGATACAATGTTAGCTAACATTATTTGAGGCAAATACTGGCTAATACTCAAATCTGACAGATACCATGACAAACCATGAAGGCAAACTGAAACAATTCGCTTTGGAAAAGGAGATGCAAAGATCCCAGATAAAACTTAAACAAAATAAGCACCTTTGCAGAATTATTCATTAAATCCAAACCAAGTTTAATCATAAAGTTCAAAGCTGTCATACAAAAGGCCTCAACATAACTCACCCTATTAGCAGAAAAACAAAACAGAAAGTGTCGGTCTGTTAGTATGGACCAGAAATGCCTTTGGTACGTTTAAAGATCCATTTTGTGTACAATTCTTTAAGATTAGATGGATAGAGTCTTTCTTTAAATAAATTAATTGTTTAAAATTATTCATCTCATTTCAACCTATGTATATTGAGTTTCAAATTCAAGGTACATTATACATGTTGAAGAAATGTTAAGAGTCATTTTCTTAAAAACAGGAACAAAACAAAGATGTCTTCTTAGCTGTGTATTTAATGTCGTATCAGAAGAGCTTATGATGACTACTGGAGAGGGAAGACAATAAAGACATAAATATATGAAGAGAAGGAATAAAAATATTGCCTTTTACCGGTGACCTAGAAAATCAAAAGAAATCAACCAAACAAAAATTAGATGTAATAAATGAATTCTGTAGAGTTACGGGATATAAGCTGCAAGCTTAAAAATCAATTGTGGTGCTATATACCAGTAGCACACTGAAAAAATGAAAACAGAGAGCCCATTTATGGTAATAAAAACTCGAATATCAACATGTACCATAAGAGATTTATTCAAATAACATTATAAATATGTAATGGCAAAAACAAGAAATTAATGACTGGGGAGAGAGAACTACCTCATGTCTAGGAATACCAAATGTGCTAAGGTAACAGTACACCTATAATTCCCTGGCCCTCCTCAGCCCCATTAGTACTCACTAACCATAACGAAGTGTGCCAAGGTCATTATAAAAGGAGCACCTCCTTGATAGCCAGTATTGTGGACACGATCACCAATTTTGTCAACTTTCTGCTTTGTTCATTTGTTCATCGCCACCTCTGTCTAACCTTTTCTGTGCTGATACCCAATCACTGAATTTCAGATCTCAATTTTTGGCTCTTTGTTCTGCTTATTCATTTTGAGACAACCCTTCTTGGTGAGCCATTCCCATGGTCAGACCAGCCGGGGGGGCTGTCTTAATGGGTCATCCTCCAAACCACCCCCTTCTTGGGTGTTGCTTGGGCCAGCAGTGAAATATAAATGTGAGATTTAATGCTATTTGACTTAAAATTCTATAGGATACCTTAGAGTGGAATCCAACTGGAAGAATGAATGATGAAGAAATAACGTAGAAAAGGTAATGAGGTGTGCATGTATGTTTTATACACTTCTTTCTGTGTTATATTTCACTATTAAAAATATTTAAGAAAGAAATAGAACTATCATACAATCCAGCAAGCTCACTACTGGTTGTTTATCCAAAGGAAAGGAAACCTCTATGTCAAAGGGATACATGTACCCTTGTGTTTATTGCAGCACTATTCACAATAGCCAAGATACGGAATCAGCCTAAGTGTCCATCAGTGGATGAATTGATAAAGAAATGTGGTACATATACACAATGGAATAGTATTCAGCCATAAAAAGAATGAAATTCTGTCATTTACAGCAGTAGGGATGGAGCCGGAGGTCATTATGTTAAGTGAAATAAGCCAGGCACACAAAGACAAAAAACGCATGTTCTCATGCAAGTATGTGGGAGTTAAAATAATTGATCTCATGGGAATAGAAAGTAGAATGATAGATACCAGGGGCCGGGAAGGGTGTGGAGGGTTCTTCAGGTGAAAAGAGGTTTGTTAGTAGGTGCAAACATACAGTTAGATAGAAGGAATAAGTTCCAGGTGTTCAATAGCACAGTAGGGTGACTATAATTAACAATATATTGTATATTTCAAAATAGCTAGAAGGGAATATTTGAAATTTTCCCAGTGCAAAGAAATGATAAACGTTGGGGGTGATGGATATCCTATATACCCTGATTTAATCACTGTACATTGTAGGCAGGTATCAAATATCACATGTACCCCGTCAATATGTACAAATATTATGTATTATGTACAATATGTACAAATATTATGTATTAATAATATTAAAATTTAAGGACAACATAATATGGTGAACTCATCTGAGAAAATAATTTCAGAGAAGAAAAATGATTTCTTTCCAAGGTCATATGGGAGGTAAGGTGAAAAGACAGAATTTGAACTTGTATCTTTTTGCGACTAAAGGCTAGGCTCTTTAATACTACTTTCTACAGACTCCAATGGATCAAAGGTAAATATAAAAATCCCATTTATAAAAACTTATCTAGAAGGAAATAGAACAGAATATTTATCTCAGTTCTGTGGGGAAATAAATTTATGAATATTAAAAATAGAGGATATCAGGAATAAGATGGATGTGTTGAAATCCATAAAACCAAGGACTTTTGTACAATGAAAAGCAATAAAATAAATATCATAAGGAAAGCAACAGCAAAAGGAAAATATATTTGATAAATCAGAAAAATTTATTGTCCAAAATATACAAAGACTTGATAAAATATATAAGGTCAATACCCAGATGCCACAAAATATGAGATAAAAAGAGATGAGAAGAAAGTGCTAACTCAAGGAAATTTAAATGGTAAATCACCCCAGGGGAAAAGGCACTTACACTATCAACTAAGGAAATACAAATAAAAAAAAAAAAAACTTCAAGGTGTAATTATGTTCATTTAACAAGCAAAACAAAAACCATTTTAGGGCGGTAGGAATGGGTTCTGTTCATGTTAGGTCTCCAAGTGCTATAGGATTTTTTTAGCCATAACTCACAGAAGGGTCTATTACTCACAGATCCCACCCCCTTCCCCAGAGCAGATGAGAAGTGACATGATTCATTTTTAACTGATTCAGATTTAGGACAGATAGAAAGAAATTTGAAAGCCATAAGGTGTTAGACAATTTACCATCAGTATATTATTACTCATTTGCATGACTCATTTACCTACTTTCTGTCCCCCTCTGGGGTGGGTTTGGTAGATAACAGATCTTTCTGGGTAGAGCCCATGGAGCTGTAGCAACTGGACATTTTTGGGTCCTGCAGGAAAGCCAGAGGTCAATGCCAGGAGTGCAGGGCCAGAGGGAGAAGATGGGACCAAGAGCAGGTCACCAAGCTGATGGGCCAGGACCAAAACCAGAGACAAGGTCTCGGCCAGTGAAAATCAGAAGAGTGAAAGTCCAGTTAGAGTAGCTGAATAAGGTATAGCTTACAATGTGTTGTCCTATGGCAGTTTTCCTCACAGTTCCAGTGTGGACAGGCTGGGTTCATTTAAAGGGGAGACCTGGCTCGGACATAAGTACCCATTGACTGACCAGAACACTACCCTATCTCCCATCTCTCCTTTTGCACACACATTTCTAGCTGCCTGGAATACTGTGGTGTCTTTATAATGTGTGGACTTAGCGAAGCTGAACTTCATTCCTAGAATTCTCTTCCCTTATGTTTTTTGGCTAGAGCCACAGGAGAAATTTGCAGGAGATGAGAAAGGTAGAAGTGAAGCAGTTACTATACTCATTTCCTGAAGGAAGAAATTCAGGCTGAATGTAGCTCACAATTTCTTCCTTTTTTTTTTTTTTTTTTTTTTTTTGCAAATCTGCTGACTTCCTTGGCTGGCATGGAGAGCGGCAGGATCAGCGACTCCTCTTGCTCCTGTGAGATCTCTTCCTTCAACTTCCCTAAGTCCTGGACCATCTTCTCCTGCATGTCACCCAGGGAGAAAATGTGGGGTCATGGAGACAGGAGAGACAGTCACAGGTTTCAGAGAGTTGCTCTTATGGGTCCAGCTGTTTCTGCTTTCCCCTGCTTTGCAAACTTTTTCCTTCCCATCACTTGTGCTGCAACTTCAGGCTCAGCAACAGGAACAGGAAATAAAAGATGAATGTAGAAGTTTACTATTTCCCACAGAATGAATGTCAAATCCCTCACATAAACCTCCTATTCTATGTCATGCCTATTTTATCTCTGCCTGACACAGAATTTGGGATCAGAAAGGATTCCAGAAAGCAGAACCATAAGGATGGGTTCTCTGAATCGATTCTGGGTTAACTGCGATTGGTCCTCTGGTTCGATTACGTTTAAAGACAGCAATGTTCCCAGTGGTAAAGAGAACACTGGTAACCCATGGCAAGAAGTAGCAAAACAGTTACTCAAATGATCACTTGTAGACACCTGTAATCAAGTGTCTATAGATAGCAAGACTTTGGGTGATCAAGTGGTTGCCACCGTAGAATGTTTCAGCAATAATAGGAATATAATGGGGCTAGTTAGTTGCTCTTAATTGTGCTGGAGGACTTGGAGAAATAAATTTATGTGCTTGGGGCTTCAAATGTCCAGCTCAAGGTCTGGTAAGGGGCCCTGAAAACTTCTCTGACTGACTGAAAAGAAACCTTTGTCATCTGTAGCCACTGAGATTTCTGAAAACCAAACCCAAAGTCTAACCTCATGGGTGATTGAATCATGACACAAATTAGATTCACGGCCTCTCAGACTCTTGGGTTAAACTCAAGGCCCTGCTTTAAAAAGAGCAGTGAACAAAACACTGAATGGAGAAATACGGGGAGATGCTGATGAAGCTGGAGACCTCAAACCCCTCAATCCTGCCAAGCCTCCCTTTCCAAAGGAAGCAGTTCCTTCCACTCCTGCCAGAGGAGCGGGTCTCCCCTGGCCTCAGGAACCTGTAACGGCCTCCCCCTGAGGCAATTGCCTTGCAGGGAATTACTGAACCTCCTCAGGACCTACACCTCTACCCCCACCCACCTCTGTTGCTTAGACCTATAACCAGACTCAAGTCCCAACAGGCCCCAGAGGGTGAGACATAAGTTGTTACCCATGAGAAGGTGGAATACATACCGAAAGAATTGTATGATTTTTTTTTTCCAGTTTATATAGAAATCTGGAGAATGTATGTGGGAATGGAGCTTAAGAAAGTTATATCAGAATGGAAGAAGTATAATGTTGTACTAGGCAGAATATATTGATACTGGCTTGCTAAGCAGACATTCTGGATCCATGTGTTAGCACTAGTGGCTCTGACAGTCTGTTTGGATGATTCACATCCAAGCCCCATGAAGGCCTCTACACTCAGTGAAGTGGAAATTCCAGTCTTTCCTTGGTACAATGGAGAGAAAGCTATTCGAAGGCTTAGGGAGACTAGAAGGCTCGAATAAATTTATATATAAGCCCTCCCCTTCCTTCCCCAAAACCTGTCACCTAGAGGACACTCCCTTTACCAAGGATAAGTGCATTCACAAGGGGAGCCCCAGCGTTGTTGAACAGCTCTTTAGTAATTATACTCAGAAGGCCAAGAACAGCCATGGGAAGTACTGCCTTCCAACTGGGCTTCCCGAATCCAGTGGGGATCCCCGATCCCTGGGTGGCAGGGGACAAGTGGTGTCACTTAACTGAAAGTGGCAAGGTGGGCAGGGTTACCCTGTGTGCAACAGAGCCAAAGCAGTAATCAGAATGGTTTGACCTACAGAGACCTCAGGTGTTGGCTAGTTGATCACCATGGTTCTAAGCAGCCTACTGAATTTTTACTTAATTTATATAAGTAGAAAGGCTGTAAGGTTGGTACCCGAGGTCTAACTTAAATTATCAAAACGGAGAGTTTCAGTCCTTCAGTCAATTCTCAAACTTGAGCTGGTTCACGAACCCAGAGCCTCTTAAATAAAGAAGAAGTCAGATCCCCTTGACAGCAGACCCTACTATAACACCAAAAATGTGTTCTGTAAATCCTCCTGCCAGTCTTCCTTAAAGGGATCGATGGCCATTTACCACGGTGACTATACAATGGGGTAAGAGAATATTAACAATCAGACTTTTCAGGGATCAATGGACATTTGACCTGAACTGACATTAGTTCTTGGAGATGCCAAATGCCAGACTGGTTCGTGAGTCATCGTAGGGCTCATGGAGGTCAGGTGATCACAGTGGGTTCAGTGAGTCCCCACACCCACCCTGTAGATGTTTCTGGAATGTATAACTGTAATAAACATAGTTAGCAACTGTCAGAATCTCCACACTGATTCCTGATCTGGGGAGTGCGGACTATCATGGTAGGAAAAGTCAAGTGGAATAGTCATTTGAAGGTTTGGTTACTGCTCCAGATGGGTGGCGGCACCTTGCAATGTCCTTTAGGACATGGTATATGATCTAAATAAGTAACCAATATATTTCCCCCCATAGCCAGGATTTACGGGGCCAGGACTCAAGGGGTAGAAATGAGAGTGGCTTCTCTCACTGCTGTCCCTAGTGATTTACTTGCAAAATTTTTGTTTCTCATCCCAGTGACTTTGAGCTCTGTTGCTATGGGAGGAACATTTCTGCCAGAGGACACAACCGTGATTCATTGAACTGCAAGTTGGGTTGGGCCACCTGGCCACTGTGGACTCTTTATGCCAGTGAACCAATAGGCAAAGAATAGGGATTTGCTGGTGTGGCTAATCTTGATTAACGAGGGGAAATTAGGCACCCACCCCCCCCAAGGGGCTAAGGAGGAGCATATGTAGAATTAGGCAGTCCCCTGGAGTGCCTCCTAGTACTCCCATGTCCTGTGATTGAATGGAAAACTAAAACAACCCAATGGCATGGACTACTGACGAATAAAGGCTTGGGTCACTCCAGGAGGCAGAGAATTGTGACCGGTTGAGGTGCTTGCTAAGGACAAAGGGAATGTGAAATGCGTAGTGAGGGAAGGTAAGTTATAAATACCAGCCACATAACCAGTTTCAGAAATAAAGACAGAGGTAATTATGAGTATTTTTCCTTATTTGGATATGAATATATTTTGTATAATTACCCCATTTTACCTCCCCCCCCAGGTTCTCCTATCACCTAAGAAGTTCATAGTAGTTAATAGTAGTTAACTTTATATCTCAATATATATGTTTCAAATATTAAAGGAAAGACATGACTCAACTATACGGGAATAAACATAACTCAAAGATGGACAAAAAGACATGGTCTCCTCTCTTGAGAAGAGTGTTGGTGTGTTTTCTGCTGCATGAAGGACAGAGTTGTGTCACGTTACGCAGAAGCATGACTTCGCTATTGTCTGTATTTGAAAGTGAGGTCTAATTTAAAGAGACGTATATCCCACAAACTCCAATTTTTCTATCTGAAAATGGTGAAATATTGTACCTACCTAACAGACTTATAAAAGTTAAAATGACATGGCTTAAGACAGAAAAGAGGCACTCAATAATATCTTATTTTTTATTGGTAATAGTACATTGGGAGTAAGCACAGGGAAATTACATTTCTATACAGGAAATAGTCTACAGGAAAACTTTGTAAAACATTATAAATGTGCTGATGTGCTTATGATTGAAAAAGAAAAAGGAGTGATGTGTATGAATGTCAAGTTCTCAAGGGATGGATTGTGGTGGCTTTGTACTGTGTCAACTTAGCTATGCTGGAACTGCATTTCCTAGAATGTATGGTTTCAGGCCAGAGTTGGTCACAAGAGAAATTTAAGAAAGGTTTAGAAAGCAGAAGTGAAACAGTAATCATGCCTACTCTCTGAGGGTTAGTGTAGGTGGATCTGCTTCTTTGAATCCTGATACAGCCGCTCCCTTCTGCATCTATTAATAGCTGTTTCTCACTGCAGTCAGGAGGGGGGCCTGATTCTCCTTCCTCACATCTGTAAGGAGACTTTCACTAGATTCTCCAAGATGCCTGAACTTTGGAATGACTGCTATTGTCCTCTTCCTTCCCGTCATCTTTTTTAGTCCTCCCGTGGGTAGAGGAGCAGCAATTCTGAATGGTGAGAGCTAGGCATCCTTTGGCCATAATTCTGATAAAGGGTGAGGTCATTGTCAAAGGTCATTGCTCATGTGGAGAATATTCTCTTACCCTCTCAGACAAGCACACACTTAGACTGAATATATGCCCTTCTCTTCTTCTTCCTGTTCCCATTTGGTGTCAGCTACCAAAAGGGGGATTCTGGGTATAATTTCATAAAGAAGGGTAAAATATTCTGTCACCTTCTCCAACATACTAGTTACTAGGAGTTTCTGTAGTGTGTGTGTGTATGTGTGCATGTGTGTGCGTGTGTGTGTGTGTGTGTGTGTGTGAGAGAGAGAGAACAGACACTAATTCAACCATTAATGAATGTAGAAGATAATCAACAAAATTAAAAAGTGTTCCATAAAGTTTAGGTTTTAAAACAGTCAGAAATCAGCTTATTTATTTTATAAAGTAATATTTTCTGCTGCAGCAGGAATAACAGTTCATCTTAACTACTTGGAATTTTCATTGAGCTTTTTTTAGTGTTGAAAATAATGCGCAGTCAGAAAGAAGCTTAGTAAGCATCACTACTGGTTTATTTATATCAGGTGATACAGATTTAAGTTGTGAAATGTATTATACATACAGGAGAATATAAAAGACATAGCTACAGTTGAAAGAAAAGAATCATGAATTTATTTAATGTCAAGAAATACCAGCACCTGAGCAGTCCCTGCGTGTTACCGCCCAACTGCTTACCCTTCATCAGCAGAGGTAACCGTTCTACCGTTTTGTTTTAATGATTCTCTGTTTTTACTTTTTATCACTAATGCATGTGTCCCTAGACTAAGTAGCAGGTAGAAACCCAGGAGTGTGAGGAAAGGGCAACATGGCCCTTGTTAAATAAATGCTCCCAGATGAAACTGAGCCAAACATAGTCTTTTGGTACTAGTCTGTGGTCAGGGCACAGATAACACAAGCCTACAGCAGATAAGAACATGGGATAAACTCATCAAAACACTCCATCTGTAGAACAAAAAGAAGGTAGGCATCTGGGATCTTCATTTATCAGTCTTTGACATATCATGAGTCACACATGTCTAGATTAATTGTTCTTTTTTTTCCTTTTTTTATTTTAGCGTATTATGGGGGTACAAGTGTTAAGGTTACTTATATTGCCCATGCCCCCCTACCCCCTGGAGTAAGAGCTTCAAGCATGTCCATCCCCCAAATGTTGCACATCTTACTCATTAGATTAATTGTTGTTTATGCCTGCTCGTATAGCTGTTATTCTGGAATATTCCTTTATCATCTTTGCCTCTCTCCAGTGATATATCTCCTCCTATTATATCACATATCTTCCTCTTTCTTGTTCTATTATTTTGCTGGAGCACATTCCCCAAGGAAACTGTTGAGAAGGGTTGCAAGGGATGTACATTTTTTGAGACTCTGCATATTTGAAAACGGTTTATTCTTCCCTTCCTCGTGCATGTGAGTTTGGCTGGGTATAGAATTCTAGGTTAAAGATAATTTTCCTTTTGAATTTTTTAGACTCTGCTTCATTGCTTTCTTGCTTCCAGTTGCAATCAAGTTAAGAGACATTCTGATTCTGAATACTTTGCAAGTGACTTGTATTCTCTTTGGAAGCTTTTGAGATACTTTCCTTGTCCCTAGTGTCCTGAAAGTTCACAATAATATATCTCCCCCTCAGTCTATTTGGATCCACTTATGCTAGGGATCTGGTTGTTTTGTTTCAGTCTGGAAACACAAATCTTTTAATAATTTTGAACCATGAACTGAGAATAAAAATGTAGCCTGTGCCCTCTTAGAAAAAGACTAGTTATTTTATAGAACCAGTTTTCAAAGTGTTTGATCAACCAGTGGCCACTTGCCTCAGTCTAATCCATCAAGGATAATTCTTCATTGAACACTTCTCAACACCAACCAATGATAGCCTTTGAGCATGAGTCCATCAGTAGCCAACTTACTCTAGTGAAGTCTTGCACACTTCTGAGGCTAACACCAGCCTACTCTCATCTCTAAAACAATCACGATCCCAAAACAATATCTGATTCCAAAACTTTATGCAAATGAAGCAGCCTGCTTTACATAGAGAGATTGTTCCTAACCAGCATATTTCTTCATTACTCAAGCAAATAATGAAGCAAGCCCCTGTGTATTAGTCCCAAGTGGGTATTCCCCCACCCTAAGATGTAACTATGACACTTTTTTTGTTTTAATCCTTTTTACTTAATTTTTTTTCTTTTTACCACCTATGCACACATGCCCAAGCTGAGTAGCCGGCACAAACCCAGCTGTATAAGGAAACGACAACCTGGCCTCTGTCACATGAAGGCTCCCAGGAGAAGCTGAGTTGAGTGGAGCCTCTTGGTCATAGATTTTTATTTCAGATATTGACTGGCAGCTTTTTTCTTTACATAACTACAGGTTTGAAATGCAATGACCAGGCGCTCACTTACGTTTATGATCACTATCACGCCAGAAACTGACATAGGTATGATGGGTTACAGTTTCCAATGCATGCTTCACATTTCTCATTTGTGACTCTGTTCTCCAGAGTTTCTGGATTGCTCACCCTAGTCTCAGTGCCCCCCTCCAAACTTAATACTTCCTTCTTGAAGTCTCCCGATTCTTCATGGGACAAGAATGATCAATTATTCAAAGAGAAAGAGCACTGCATTAGTAATCAAGACACTTGGGTTCAAGTCGCAGTTCAGCAAACAATCAATCAAGGGACTTTAAGCACACGTCCTCATGTTCTTCACTGTGCTTCAGTTTTCCTGTCTGTGAAATCAAGCTTGAGCCGGATCAATAGTTCTCAATCCTGCATGCACATGAGAATCATCTGGCAGTTATTTAAAAACACTGACTTTTGGGCTCCACGTCAGGCCAATTAAATCAGA
>VSMD01114707.1:0-11499 GCA_008750895.1 Mirza zaza
CGCGGTGGCTCACGCCTGTAATCCTAGCTCTCTGGGAGGCCGAGGTGGGCGGATCATTTGAGCTCAGGAGTTTGAGACCAGCCTGAGCAAGAGCGAGACCCCATCTCTACTATAAATAGAAAGAAATTAATTGGCCAACTAATATATATAGAAAAAATTAGCCGGGCATGGTGGCGCATGCCTGTAGTCCCAGCTACTTGGGAGGCTGAGGCAGCAGGATTGCTTGAGCCCAGGAGTTTGAGGTTGCTGTGAGCTAGGCTGACGCCACGGCACTCACTCTAGCCTGGGCAACAAAGTG
Organism: Mirza zaza; assembly: GCA_008750895.1. Lineage (NCBI taxonomy): Eukaryota > Metazoa > Chordata > Mammalia > Primates > Cheirogaleidae > Mirza > Mirza zaza. The sequence continues at coordinate 299 of VSMD01114707.1, forward strand.
AGACTCTGTCTCAAAAAAAAAGAAAAAAAAAAGAGTCTAAGTTTGAGGCCTGTTATGAAAGTGAGACCCAGGCCCAACCGCCTTCCTGTCTGCCACCTTACCCCCCTCCATGACAGGGCCAGAGTGGTGGCTATTTGGGACGGCAGAGAGAACATAGTCTGAGAAGCTGGTCAAAATGACCCTCTCCTGGGATTTATTTTGGCTCCATGGATTGCCAGAGAGCTTCCCAAGTGTCTAATCCTCGGTCTTCTGCTCTTTTCTCTCTAGACAGACTTGGCGCTTACATCTACATGGGAATCTCTAAATCCTCCACCTCTGCCTGAACTCTCTGGTGACCTCAGCCCCACACTTCCACCTGCCTAAGGACAGTTCCACTGTGCTGTCCCACCAAAGCTGGCCCCAAAGCTCAATGCTCCAAATTGACCTAATCATTCTTCCACCTCCCAGGCTTGACAACTAGGAAGTATTGTCAATTCTGGCCCCTCCCTTGGAACGGGACCCGATTAGTCACCACACAGCATAGTTCCCAGCTGCTGGGAATGGCCTTGACACTCGTCCCATTGTACCTGGCTGTCAGATGACTGTGGGTGTAACCTGACTCACAGATCAGGCAGAAGGAACCCACCCAGAGTAAGCTGACATCAGGAGGGGAATTTGTCACAAACATCTAAAGTGGCCTGTGCTTGGAGGGCAACAGAGCCAGCCGACTGAGGGGAGGTGGAGCTGCGATCAAGGCCAATGCCAGATCCCCAGAGGGAGAGTGGATCCCATAAATGGGGCCAACATAGGAATTGAGGTCACCATCCGGGAGCAGCCCCAGGGACTGAGTTGGTGGAGGCTTGTAGGAGGGAGCACAGGAGCTCAGACTGGCGGTTTCTGTGGACAAAGTTGTGCTTGCTGGGGGTTGGGGGTAGCGGTGGGGCTGGCGTTTCCCCTGGAAAAGCCGGGCCTGTGTTTTCTTGGGTGTGTTGTGGCCAGGCTTCCTGGAAATGTGAGCTCCAACACATGTCCTCCTTTCCATCGTCCCTCCCCCACCCCTGCTTAGGTGATCCCTTCCTTGCCTGAAATTTGGAAACAGTCTCTTTTTACCAGTGTCTCTACTGGGTATCAGAAAATTACATTTCCCAGACTTTCCTCTCTAAAAAAAAAAAGAAAAAAAAAAAAAAAGAAAATTACACATTCGTCCTTGCAGCCTCCAGAGGACAAGCAACTAACATTTATTGCACATCTGCTAAGCCAGCGAGGCCTTTTGTGTATTTTGTCAGATTCATCCTGGCAGCAGTACCTGGGATAGACGGTGAATGTGACATCTGTTCAGTGCCTTTAGTTTTTGTTTTGTTTTTCATAAACACTAACTCATTTGATCCCACGTAACCCAGTGACCTGTCAGAGCCCTATCTGGTGGATGAGAAAATTGGCAACACGAAAGATTAAACTGATTATCCTAAGCCACCCATACCCTCGTTACACAAATCGTGGTCATCGGGATCACCTGAGAGCTCGTTAGAAACACAGATCTCCAGCTAGTCCCAGGTCCACCCAACCGGAATCTGTTTTCAACAAGGAGCCCGGGCGATGTGTTGGCACATCGAAACTGGTCGAGATAGCTGTTGGAGGAATCTGGGCTAGAAACCAGCCTTACATGGCTAAGTCTGCCCGGAAACAATGTTTGGCACAAATACTCCAAGGTCACCTGCAACTCTGAGATAAGCTTGGCCATCGGCAGGGAGTGAAACTGACAGAATCAGGGACTGGGTGGTGAGAGGAGTGGAAAAGGGAAGTTGAGTCAAGGGGCATTTGTGGAGGCTGTGTTGTGTGCACAGTGCTGGGGCTGCAGGCACAGGGCGACCGGAGCTGGCAATGCTGGGCCATCAGGAAAGATTGCAGCCCTGCACACGGAGGCAAGCTCCGTGGTGTGGCAAGAACAATTAGTGCGGGAGAAGACACAGTCCACTGGCCCACGTGGAGGGCCTTCCTGAGAGGAGAGAGGAGGAAGGCAGGAAGGAGTAAGTGGGCCTGGGCAGGCGGGCCCTGCAGACTGGGCGGGTGAGTGCAGCCTGGTGGAGGGAAAGGAGGGGTGTTGGGTGGCAGAAAATCTGCAGAGGGTCTTGGCTGGAGAAGTGTCTTCTGCTCATTCCTCTCCCTCCCAGGGAAGCACCTGTGTTGATGATCTCCCTGAGGACAGCGCAGCTTGTAGACCTGCTCCCAGCCAACTCTCAACATTCAGGATTAAGCCCTGCAGACCCCTTTCCCTCTCTCTTGCTGAGTCCCCAGAGAGCCACCACTTTTCACCCAGTCACTGGCCACTTGCCTAGGCAGTGATCTCTGGCTCCTTCCTATCTCATGACCTCCACCTTCTATTGCTTCTGCCGCCAGTTATCAGCTCTAAGTAGTCTCCTTGTCTCTGTCTTCACCCGGCACTCAGGAATCTATGCAGGCTTCCTTTGGTCCAAATTCCTAAGTTTTTGTGCATAGCTCTCCACATTTTCCCCTTATCCTCTCTTACCTGTCACCCTCCCTCCCCACTGTCGCCCTGCCTGCCTTCACCCCTGCCCCCAGATCTCCTTGTCCATTCCTGTTCATCTGTCCCCTGCCTGGAGAGACTGCCTCTCTTTGCTTCTTCTAGCCAAAGCCTGCCTGTCTTTCTACACCCATTGAGAACCCAGGAGTTGTGACTAGTAGCCTGGATTATAATGATGATCTCTACTATGCACAAATGTCATAGAAAAGACTGGAATAAAATATATATATATATATATTTTGAGTTAGAGTCTCACGCTGTTGCCTGGGCTAGAGTGCCATGGTGTCAGCCTAGCTCACAGCAACCTCAAACTCCTGGGCTCAAGCAATCCTCCTGCCTCAGCCTCCCAATGAGCTGGGACTACAGGCATATGCCACCATGCCCGGCTAATTTTTTCTATATATTTTTAGTTAGCCAATTAATTTTGTTATTTTTTTTAGTAGAGACGGGGTCTCGCTCTTGCTCAGGCTGGTTTCAAACTCTTGGCCTTGAGCTATCCACCCACCTCGGCCTCCCAGAGTGCTAGGATTACAGGCGTGAGCCACCGCACCTGGCCTGGAAAAAAATATTAATAACAACATAGCAACTACAGTGGTCTCTGGATTCTGAATGATTGGTAATTTTTTTCTTTCTACTTTTTAAATATTTTTTTTTATTTTCTAAGCTGAGCATGTGTTATACTATAATTGTACGAAGAAAAACTTTATTATATTTTCCTTTTTTTAAAGGACCCAATAAGGAAGGAGTGACTTTATTATGTTTTCTAAAGAATGGATTGAAGCTAGCTAGGGAGAGGCTGAAGGGCGGGATGCAGGTCAAGACGGCAGCTGCTGGGCACATCCAGGTGGGGAGTGAGGGACTAGTGGTTGCCTTGGGAGGATGGAGAGGTGGAAAGCTCCATGAGCAAGAACAGAGAAGAGGGCCGGGCGGTGGCTCACGCCTGTAATCCTAGCACTCTGGGAGGCCGAGGCGGGTGGATTGCTCTAGGTCAGGAGTTTGAAACCAGCCTGAGCAAGAGTGAGACCCCATCTCTACTATAAATAGAAAGAAATTAATTGGCCAACTAATATGTATAGAAAAATTAGCCAGGCATGGTGGCGCATGCCTGTATTCCCAGTTACTCGGGATAGAGTTTTTGTTCGTACAATTATGTTTAGGTTATGTTTAATGATGTGTTTAATAAATGTGGACCCCACTGGGCACGGTGGCACACACCTGTAGTTTCAGGTGCATTGGAGGCTGAGGTGGGAGGATCACTTCAGCCTAGGAGTTTTGAAACCAGCTTGGGCAACATAACAAGGTACCATCTCTAAAAAAATAAGTAAAAAAAAATAAACATGAACCCTTGTGTTGCTGTTGTTAGTGTTATTGATAGACTGAACCCACACTATAGGTGGGTGATTCTGTTAGCACATTGTCAACAGTCACTCGGAGAAATGGCATCACTGTGGCTATATTACAGAAAAGCTGCCATTTTTCATGGCAATGGCTGAACAAGCCAGTTGCATCCCATGTGATGCAGCAGTTGTCCCCTTCCTCCTGAACTCACAGCCACTGGTGGTGGAAATCAGGAGGGAATGAGGTAACAGGGACAAGGTGGGGAACAGAACTATGCAGGAGACCAAGGATGGAATTCCAGGCAGGTCGGTGGGGCCTGAGCTCCCACAATAGAGCTTCGGTCTCTGGGGAGCCTGGTGAATGACAGGTGAGCTCCTGGCCCATGAGGAAGGGACCCGGCAGAATGAGGAAGCAGGAAGGGGAGCTGCTTGTTGGAGCAGATGAGTTCTTTTGAGAGTACACTGACTTTTGGGTGGTAGCAGAATACCCAAGTGGAGCCTCCAGATTCCTTCTCTGTGACCCATGACCTGCCACACCTTAGAGTCGCCATTCCCTTGCCCTTCTCTACAATCGGGAATCCCCTCTCTAACTTGCCCCCCCCCCGACTTTCACCTGTTCTTCTCCCCCCAACAGCACGGCCTTCTGATCCGCTCAAGCCAGGGCCCCCCTGCTTCGTGGGGCTCTCTGCCGGCCCCTCCGTCCCCAGGTCCCTCTCCCCACTGATGGCACTGAGCCTGGTTTCATGAAATAGCCACAGCAGCTACTTTCTGTTCTCTGAAACAAATAAAAAGTCTCCCTCCTGTTCCTGTTGCATCACTAATCAGGCACAGCTCATACCCTGCGAAGCCACTGTTCCTTCTTATTATCCTGTTTCCTGAGAACCTAATCCTTCTGGGCACCCCGTGACTTTCAGAGACAGATCTGCTCTACTGAAGTTAGCTTTGACGTCAGAGACAGACGGAGCTGCACCCCAGAAACAGCCCCCGGATCACCAGAGGTGGGAGTGAGGAGGAACAGGGAGGAGCAGAGGATCACAGAAGAAGTCACCCTTTCAGCTAGAGAACTACACACTTTGCATTTCACAGAGGGACAGTCTCTTTTTTTGTCATCCAGTTGTAATCTGCAACACTCTGTTCAGTTTGTGGGGCAAGGAACAGAATGTTTCAGCACAGGACGACCCCACTCTTGAGGAGCCAGCCCACGGCCTTGGCCTTCTGAGCAGGAATATTAACTGAGCCACCTGCGCAGAAAAGAACTCATGGGGCACAGGGCCTGTGCGTCAGTGAGTTTGTTGGTGGCATCCAGGTAGAAACCTCAGGGCCTCAGGGTGCCCCTGGGTAGAACAGCAGACCCTCTCCCTCTCTCACCTGACACAGGCAGGATTCTTGACCACGATGCTGAGGGACTGCTAGGGGCCCCAGCTCAGAGCCCAGCTCACAGCAGGTGACAGAGAAAGAGTCCTTAACCCTGTCCTCGAGATGTCCATAGATGATTGTGGAGAGCTGTTTAAGAACTCAAGGTCATCTGCAAAGTGAAAAGAATATACTAGGGAGATGTGCTGAAGGTCTGGGGAAACTGGGGGTGCCCCAGTTGGCCTTGTGACTTTGGGTCTCCTTAATGTCTCGGTTTGAGAGACGAGGCCAACGTCACTTGTCCTCCTTCTTCCTGGGGCACACAGTGGAATAACAGGTGGAGGGCCAGGAAAGGGAGAGAGAACAGGAACGGGGGCCTGTGGTGGGAAGAGTTTATCTCTGGTCATTTCCTGTCTTTCCTCAAGGACTGCTCAAAGCAGAGGAGTTTGTCCTTCCTCATCTCAAGTGTAAGAGTTAAGCAAGACGTGACCTTGCTATGTGAGCTCAGATAATCAAAATCCAGTGGTTAATCTAGCCTCTCTCTGGAGAGATACACAAGAGACTGGTGGTGCTGCTGGTCTCTGGGGGGAGAGCGGGAAGGTGTGGGAGGGAGACGTGGTTTTCTCCAGATTATACTCTTTTGCACCTTTTCGATTTAGTGCCATGTGATTGTAATATCTAGTAACAAACAAATAGAATTCAAACTTTTTTTTTTTTCTTTTTAAGACAGAGTCTCACTCTGTTGCCGGGGCTAGAGTGCCGTGGCGTCAGCCTAGCTCACAGCAACCTCAAACTCCTGGGCTCAAGTGATCCTTCTGCCCCAGCCTCCCGAGTAGCTGGGACTACAAACATGCACCACCATGCTAATTTTTCTCTGTATATGTTTAACTGTCCAATTAATTTCTTTCTATTTTTGGTAGAGACGGGCTCTCGCTCTTGCTCAGGCTGGTCTCCAACTCCTGAGCTCAAACAATCCACCCGCCTCGGCCTCCCAGAGTGCTAGATTACAGGCGTGAGCCACCGCACCCGGCCCTAGAATTCAAACTTAAAAGTGATTCAAGGCCGGGCGCAGTGGCTCAAGCCTGTAATCCTAGCTCTCTGGGAGGCCGAGGTGGGCGGATTGTTTGAGCTCAGGAGTTCGAGACCAGCCTGAGCAAGAGCAAGACCCCATCTCTACTATAAATAGAAGGAAATTAATTGGCCAACTAATATATATAGAAAAAATTAGCCGGGCATGGTGGCACATGCCTGTAGTCCCAGCTACTTGGGAGGCTGAGGCAGCAGGATTGCTTGAGCCTAGGAGTTTGAGGTTGCTGTGAGCTAGGCTGACGCCACGGCACTCACTCTAGCCTGGGCAACAAAGTGAGACTCTGTCCCAAAAAAAAAAAAAAAGTGATTCAAGGCTGGTCCGATGGTTAAGGTTATCAGAACTTACTAACATTAGTGTCACTAAAGTTGGTATACAACCCCCATTGCTAAATTTGTCTGGCTTTAAAAAAAAAAAAGTGATGCAAGTGGTTCTGGGGACTAGTTCAAGGTTGGGGCAGAGTCAGAGCTGAGCTTTCTTCTTGAGATTCCCCTTCTCTGACCACCAGGGGTTGGTGATAGGCCAGGAGAGCAAGAGACAGGACTTGGGGTGTCCTGCAGGCTGGCTCCTCACCTCTGTCTTTCTGGTGAGCCCCTGGCTCCTCCATGGGCCTCCCCGCCAGGCCTGAGAGCCCCAATCCAGGAGGGGCTGGTGCGGTTGGCACAGGCCGTCACCACCGGCGCAGGGCACTGTGTGCTCACCTGCCGGCAAGCCCGGGCAGCCCGAGCACACCAGCCTCAGAAGTTGCATCAGCTGCAAGAGCTGCTGGGAGGGTGAGCGAAGGGCCGCGAAGGTGGGTGTCCAACCACCTGGAGAAGGTCGGACACAGAGAGAAAGGGCAGGCCCCAGGTAGAATGGGGCAGACCAGGAAGGCCTCATCCAACCCTGGTGTCAGCAGGGAGACCAGCAACGTCCACTGCCACTGCTCCTGGGCCAGGACTGGAGGGATGAGTCCTGAAGCTGGCCTCAGCCCCCGGGTGGCAGCCCCGAGCCTGCTGGTGCCAGCACGAGCCCAGCAGGACCGAGGAGTTTTTGTCTGAGCCAAGGTGCAGGAGCTGCAACTCCAGCGCTCCAAGTGTTCTCTCCACTGATAGGAGCGCTCCCCTGCCTGTCTCCAGTCTCTCCCAGGCGGAACCCGGCGCCTCCACCCCAGACCCACAGGTCTTGGTCTCCCAGCCTCCTGCGCCCACTCCCCACTGCCCGCAAGAAACGCTCCTCTCTCTTCCTCTGTCCCAGCTGGCTGTCCAGTGCCGGGGCGCCTGCCTCCTGCAGCGCATGAGGATGTGGGAAGGCCCTGTGGGTGCAGCTCCTGGTTCTGCCTCTTCAACTCTCTGGGCCTCAGCTTCCCTGGCTAGGGCTTCCCCACGTCACAGCATTGCCACCAGGATCCCCTGAAGCTCTAATTAATCACAAGCACACTTTGTAAGATGAGGCACATATGTGACACATGCCATATTGTTGAGCTCTTTAGTAAACTAAGATGCGGAATGAATCCTAGTCCTGAGCTAATGACAACCTTGAGGGTCCTTGAAGGGTCGCAGGGCCTGGCATTCCTACCTGGGGCCTCGAAAGTGAGCGGAAGGGCAGGTGGAGGAAAGTGCACCTTCTAAGGGGACAAGAAGGTCTGGAGACTCCCCAGGGCCATCTGACTCTAAGAGGAAGTAGGCTGGTGCGGACAGAAGCTGAGGCTCAGAGCCAGGAGGTGCCCAGGCCCTCCCTTTCCACTGGACACGGCCCTGGAGGCAGAGCTCCAGTCGGGACGCTGCTCTCGGGCCGCCTGTGCAGGGGAGCAGGGTTGACTCAGAAATGGTCAGTGCCACCCAAGCAGGGCCTGCCTCCAGATCCGTAGGTGGCCCTGCTCTGCTTCCGGAAGGAATGGAGCTGGAGACCTAGGAGGGCTGAGGCAAGGGCTTTGAGGGGGTTGAGTGGATGTGCTTGTGAGGGTTGGTGAAGTACAAGAGGCTCCGAGTGCCGGGGACAGGCTGAGCTCACCCACCCCTGACCTTGCATCAGCAGCAGGGCTGGCTGCCAGGCCCTGGGAATTAGGCAGCTCCCAGGGGCCTCCTGGTCCTGCCTCTTGCTGTCAGAGGGTAACAAGGAGGAGGAGGCAAGCCTGGGGCTCTTCAGCCCCTTCCATTTCCAGGTCACCCAGCTGCCCCAGCTCCCAGCTTCCCAGGCAGCAAACAGCCTGTGTGATCAAGGGCAGTCACGGCTGGGGGCCTGGGAGATCTCCCAGCCTGCCCAAGGTCTCTCTGCCGGAAGCCCTCCTAAAGCTGGTGGGCGTCTCCCAGGCAGATCTGGGAACTCTGGGGCTGGTTCCTCTCTGGCCCATGAAATCACTGCTTTAAAACTGACCCTCTACCAACAGCTGCAGGTGCTACAGACACAGGCAGAAAGCGTAGCAGGGAGATGTCCAATGTGGCCATGGATTACTGTTGCCTGTCAGGGTTGAATGTGACAGGAGGTTCACAGGAGGGACTCTTGGCCCCGTTGTTCTCCCTGGGACTCAGTCCCAGTGTTTGGGATTTAGAGCCACCCTGCCTAGCCCCTCCTGTTCCTGGATCCTCTTGGGGTGCAGAAGTGTACGTGCACAGCGGGGAGGAGTCTGTTCTCAGCATCGGGGCTGCTGTCAGGGATGTCCGGAGACTCCTGGCAAAGGAAAGGAGACCTGAGAATGGGGCTGGAGCAGAGAGCAGGCTGGGAGCAGGGACACGGGGCTCATAGGGGCCTGGGACCCTTGTCCTAGGTTGGTCCTCACTTACTGCTTCTGGTCTCAGTTTCCAAATCTCTCTCCCTCAATTCCTTTCAGCTTCCAGGCCTTTCCCTCAGCTCAGGTGCTGCTGGAGGAAAAATGTAGCCACCTCCCCACTGGATTCTCAGACTCTTCTTCCCTTCCTGGGCCTTCATGTCCTTGTCATAACATGAGATGTCCCAACAAGGTGGCCTAGGGGCTCGGTAACTCAGGCGTCCTAGGAGTCTATGATAGGATTCTTTGGCCAGAACTTCCATCTCCTTCAGTGCTCGCCCCCCACCCAGCCCCCACCTTGGCATCTTAGTGCTTTTGCTTCTCATCTCTGCCCTTTTGCCCTCCGTGCCTGTGTGGAGTCTGGGCCAATCCGCTAATGACTCAGGACAAACATTAGGCTGCCTGAAACCCACGTTTGCCTTTTCTAAGCTACCTCTCCTGGGTTATCATTTAATCCAGGGCGCACTGCGGAGGGGGCACTTTTCCCCGAAGGACACACAGGAGGGCAAACCTTGTGGGACTGAGCGGGGATGGGGTGGTGGGGGAGGATATGCCCTGCAGGGGAGGATGGTAGGGAGGGAATGGGAAGGGAGCCCAGGCTACAAGAGCAGCGCAGTTACAGTGTCCTTGGCCCTAGACCCCAGGTCTGGGAATACTGAAGTTGGAGATGCCCTTAAGGGTCATCTAGGCCCCTCTCACCCCATTTCAAAGATGAGGAAACTGAGGCTCAGCAAAATCAAGTGACCCGAAAGTACAATTTAACACCAAAAAAGAAGGAAGAATTTGATTTCAGTTTAAAGGATTGTCCTTTATTTTTTTTTTTTTTTTTGAGACAGAGTCTCACTTTGTTGCCCAGGCTAGAGTGAGTGCCGTGGCGTCAGCCTAGCTCACAGCAACCTCAAACTCCTGGGCTCAAGCAATCCTCCTGCCTCAGCCTCCCAAGTAGCTGGGACTACAGGCATGTGCCACCATGCCCGGCTAATTTTTTCTATATATATATTTAGTTGGCCAATTAATTTCTTTCTGTTTATAGTAGAGACGGGGTCTCGCTCTTGCTCAGGCTGGCCTCGAACTCCTGAGCTCAAACGATCCGCCCACCTCGGCCTCCCAGAGAGCTAGGATTACAGGCGTGAGCCACCGCACCCGGCCAAGGATTGTCCTTTAAATGGAATAATTTTGCTCAGAAAAAGCTCACGGATTGTTTTTTCTCCTTTTTGTCACCGATGATGACATGTTGATTATCACCGTGGCCCAGGGGTATTCTAAGTACCAGATTTGGAAACCAGTGTCCTGATGTCCTTCTGCTCCTACCACCCCTCTCACTCTTCAATCAGATTTGCAAAGTAAAGAAAGGGAACACCCCGGAGAATTGACATCAAAACACTTTCAAAATGACCTCAGCATCCCCCACATGGTCTCTAAAGCCATAAGGACAGTAGGAGCATGGTTGCTCGGGATGGCATGCACAAGGAGCTCAGCGGTCCCTGGCCAGGGATAGGATTTACTTCGTGTGGGCAGAGCTGTGGTTGGTAGGGGGGCAGGCAGCTCAGTAGTCGCTGGCTCCTCTTACATCCTTGGCATGGGATGAACCTTCTGGGAGTATTAATTCTGCGAAGACAGTGAGTATGCTGGGTCCTGTCCTGGTGGAGAAGGGCTGTTTTTCGTGTCCCCTCACTCAAAGGTCCTTAGAGACTGGGAGTGAAGCTGGGGAGGGGGAGTCCTTCAGCATATGTGGAGGAGGAATGAGATGCTAGTCTGCTGCCTGGCACATATTAAGTCCTCACTTAACTATTTGTGAATGAACAACTGGAGTGTGTGGTATAGTTTATGCTTATACCACTAACTTCTCAGTGCTTCAGATAAATCTCCTGGTCTCCCTGAACTTTAAGGACACAAGTGCCTGTATCAGGCAAGAGTCGTCATTTTCTTTTTTTCCCCTGGAACAGTATGGGTTTGATTTTTTTTTAAAGAGATGGGGTCTTGCCATGTTGCCCAGGCTGGAGCACAGTGTTATTCACAGGTGCACACTTCTTCAGGCAACCTTGCATTCCCTCACTCCTGGGACGTCGCTGCACTCCAGAGTTTTGAGCTGCTGTTTCAGACGTAGGCCATGGGTTGTGTTACTAGGAAATGAGGAATGGAAAACCAAGTGTGCAG
>VSMD01114709.1:0-16994 GCA_008750895.1 Mirza zaza
AAAAAAAAAACAACCTGTAACACACACTGCTGGGGGGAGACAGAGAAAGGGCCCATCACTGCTGGGGACATGAGTCATCCTGGCCTTTTTAGGAAGCAAAGTGGCCACTGCCATTGAAATTAAAAGGCACATTCTTTCCAGGTAGAATTCAAGGCAATAGGAACTAAGTAGAAAAATGCATTTATATTTTCAGAGAAACATTTCTCTTCCTCCTTGTCCTCAAGGTCGCGTGAGCGGTAGGTTTCTATTCGAGTCCCCTGGTGGGCTTTCCCCATTTCTTCATCGCGGAAGGGCAGACCGGCCCAGACCAGGGTCTGCTCCCGACCATGTGCTACCTGAGGACTCTCCTGGTGTCCTTGGGATGCTGGGACCAGGCAGCGGTCTCCGCTCTGGTCTCCTGGCCCCGGCTTTGTCACTCCACCCTCCCTGTGCCCTGCAGCCAGGCACAGGGAGGGTCGTGACACCATCCCTCAGCTGCCCCTGCAGGAGGCGCCCCAAGCTGCTGCGTCTCCCCTCCAACCTCACCCCCAAACCCTGAGCACCGCCCCACCCCTGCCCTCTGGCCCATTCCCAGTTCCTGGGCAGCCCCCCAGGCCCCCACAGCCCCCAAGGCTCTCCCTCCCTCTCCCTGGCCCGACCCTGCTCAGCGGCGCAGGTCTCTGGAGAGCATCCACCTGCCTCCCTGTCCCGGGGCCACGCCCAGCACATTCACAGTGGCGATTAATAATGGAAGTCTACCTCCCTCAGGGACTGCAGCTCCTGGGGCTGGGACCCTCCTCCTCACTCACCGTGCATCCCGCTCCGGGCAGTGCCCAGCACGGGAAGTCCTGCGGAGCGGAGTGCCGGGGGCAGGTGGTCCCCCGGCAGTCAGACCGCCCAGCGGTATGACCGCCAGTGCTGCTGTGCTGGGAGGGCAGGGAGGGACCACGGCCGTGCTGGTGTCTCCCGGGGTGGCAGCCGCCGGCCCAGGACTCCCCGCCCCCCATGCTGCCAGGGCCTCCCAGACCCCAGGTGTTTCCCAAGAACCCCCCACAGACCCGCTGTCTGCTCTGGAGCCCGCTGGCCTGGGGTGCAGGCCCAGCAGTGGGGCTGAGACCTCTCCCCACCTGTTTCTTGAACTGAAAAGCGAGCGGGCGTGGGGGCAGGATGGCGATGACACCCTGGGCAGACTCCACAGGCGTGCGACCTGGGTGGTCACACAGCGCCCAGCTCGGAAGGCCCCTGCACTTGCGCCACGCCCGCCCGGCTGCCTTGAAAGCCGGACCGCTTTTTGAACTGGGGATCCCGCACACCGCGTGGCCAGGCCTGGTGGCGCCTGCGTGGGAGGGCCGTGGTGGTCCCACGGTGGGAGCTCAGCCTACGGCTTTGCAGGGACTCTTCGCAGCTGCCCCGGCTCGGCAGAGACTGGCGCTACCTCTGCGCTCGCAACTGGGCCTTGGCCCCGGGGCGGCTTCACGGCAGGGGCGACGGCCCGCAGGAGAGAGAGCTCTGCTCAATGTCAGTGTCCGCGACAATTAGGAAGGAGATGTGTCAAGAGTTATGTGTGCAAACAGTGAAAGGACAAATGGCTTTAATAATGACTTATTAAAAGGTTTTTCCCCGGACGGAGGGGCGGCAGTGCCTAAACCCACAGCACTTAGCATAATGGGCTTAAGCACCGCAGGCATGTTCCGCACGTAACTCTCCCCACGGCGGTGCTGACATCGGTCCCTCCGGGGAGGGGCTGTGCTCTGGTTTCTTTCTCAGAGGCTCAGGGTCCGCGGCCAGGTGCTGAGTGCTCACGGCCGCCTCGAGACAAAGTGCCAGCTCCATTCTTCCAGAGCCTTCCGACGGCACCTTGCAAACCCACGGCGGGTCCTGGCCAGGGGCCCTGCTCTCTGTGCCCCGGGTTCCTGAGTCCATGGGGGCTGGGGTTGGAGTCAGTGGGCTCTGAGGCCCCTCCAGTCGGGCTCCCCACGGGCCGGACGCCCCTCTGCCCGCCCACCCTGCCTGCCTGTGTTTGGGCACGTCCCGGAGACCCGGAGCGGCAGAGCGGGCAGGCCTGGTGGTGGAGGCGCCAGTCCCCAGGGCAGGCCCCCCACGGATGAAATTACAGAGGGCTTTAAGACCTCCTGTTCCTAATGCGAAAAGCAGAAACACTAGCGACGACCCCTAAAAGTGCAGGAAGACCCTGGGTTCAGGTCCCTTATTTCCGTCACCCACAGCGCTGCTCCCGCCGTCGGTGGGGAGGGCTGGATGGGCCTGCGAGGGGCCGGTGCGGCTGGAGCCAGGAGGAGGTACTGATCCGGACGGGGCCTTGGGGAGCAGGAGCTGGCTCCCAGTTTACAAGGCGGAAACCAAGGCACAGACAGGCGAGGCCGCTCCCGATTCTCGTGGAGAATCAGGGCGGCACTGGAGCCCACGCCCGCTTCCTGCGCCCCAAGACAGGCCGCCCCACCGGGCCATGCTGCACGGGGCCGGACGGGCTAAGAAATGCAAGGGGCAGCTTCAGACTTAAGTGGCTTAGCGATAAACGGAGAAACCCCAAACCTTATTTACTTGAAGTATGATGACGTCAAGTTCAATTAGGAGGCCCTTGGTGACCCCACCCTGACCTGCCCTTCGGCCCGACCTCTTTCTTGGGAGTATAGTGTAGCCCAGCCCCCACCGCACCCCACACCCCCAGCCTGGGGGAGCCACCCACCGTCTCCCCAGCTCCAACTCCAGGGTGACCAAGGGGGTCCCACCTGCCTGGGACCTGGGGCGGGGGAAGGGTTCCTGACGCAGACTTTCAGTTTCGAAACCAGTAAATTCCCAAACACCAGCCCCGTGTCATGGCTCCGTGAAGCTGTGGGCCCAGAGCAGGGGTCTTTCTCCCCACGGGGAACTGCTCAGAGCGCAGGGGTTCCGTCAGGGAGATGCCGTGTGCTGAGCACACATTCATCTGAGTCTCCTCCCACCCACCGCTCTGCCGCCCCCACCCCGAGACCAGCCCTGGGAGTTAGTGCGCGGTGTTCCGTGAGCACACCGGGACCAGGGGCCATGAGGAAACCTGTCAGAAGGACCTAAACAATGTCACCATCAGAGCCAGCAGCCGCTGCTGGGGACAGCAAGAATGACCTTCCTTTCCCCAAAGCGCCCCCAGAAGGCCCTTGCTCCCCGGGTCACAGGCATCAGGGCCCTGTTGCATGGAGGTTCCAGCAGGGTCTGTGCCGGCCCTGGGTGCCAGCTCAGGCTGTGTGCTCCCCGCTGCAACTCGGGGTCTGGCAGGTCGCAGAGGAGGCTCAGACTGAGGAAGGTGGGAGCATTTTTTACAGAAATATAAGCATAAAGTGTGAAGCATGCCAGGGCCAGCAACAGCTGGAGGCACCATGCGTAGGCAGGGGTGGGCAGCAACGGAGGCTGGGAAGAGCCCGCTGCAGGAGGCTGGCTTCCTGGGGAGCAGAGGTGGAGACAAAGTTAGGGCACATGCTGTGTGTGAGGGTCCCACGCCTGGGGCGGGGCCGCAGGGCTGGGCAGAGGGTGGTGTCCAGCTGTGCTACAGGCCTGTCAAGGCCCGGGCTGGCCTGGCGCGGAGCTCCCAAGCCAGCAGTGCCCATCCAGTGTCCCCCGCCCGGCCAGGATGGGCCAGCCGTCACATCCCAGCCCTCTCAGGCTCTCAGTGTGGCCTGTGCATGAAGAGCCGGCCTGGGCCCAGTGGGGCTCGCCACTGGGCAGACCCTGAAGCACCCACAGGTAGAAGCCATTTCTGGCCACTCCCCGCAGCTGGGAGCAAGTCCTTCCTGCAAGGGGCAGCTGGGTGACATGTCACCGGGTCGGCCACACCAGCTGAGAATGGCAGAGAACTTCTTGGGCCAGAAGCTGAGACGAAGTTCAGGTGCAAGTGACATAGAAGGCAAATGACAGCAACAGACACGGGAGCCAGAGGGCTCACCCAGCTGTCCCTCCCGACTGTCCCCGAGCCAGCCTCACGGGAAGCCAGAGAGCAGAGAAGCCACCGGGGTCGGGTCCCTGCAGTCAGCCTCCCACAACACTGAGGGTGGCCAGGACAGAGGTGGGTCTGGACTGGCAGAAGGCGGCCGGCACGGTGGCCAACAACGCCTGGCACCGTCCCCTAAGGAGAGGATTATTATTTGTATTTGGAGTGGCCTGGGGAGCATGAACGAGGTTATGGAGCCCTAAAGACCTGCACCCACTGTGCACACACACACCATGCACACACACACCATGCACACACACACCATGCACACACACACCATGCACACATACACCATGCACACTCCATGAACACACACACCATGCACACATACACACCATGCACACACAACATGCACACATGCACATGCACACACATATGCATGTACACACACACGCACACACAGGCATGCACACACAAGCCACACTTTGCTGCTGGGATTCTTTATAGTTTTCCATAGATGTTGTTGCATTTAAGTATTCTGCCACTTCTTCAATTAACTTTAATAACATATACTTTTCGCTAAAATTATCTCCTTCAACCACATTTTCAAACTCTTTTAACATAGCATTGTAAGAACTGCTTTCTTCAAATCCTGGTTTATCTGAGATTAGTCTTATGTGGTATATTCATGTTTTCTTGCATTTTTTTCTTTAACTATTACCACTAGGTTTCTATTCTATTTTTCTAAAGAGTCAGCTTGCTCTTCATTTATCAAGTCTGTTGTGTTTCTGTTTCCTAATTAATTACCTCTGTAGTCCTTTCTTCTGCTTTCCCTGAGTTTGTCCTTTCTTTTGAATAACTTCCTAACTAATTTCTTTTGACAACATTAAAGCTAGGGACTTATTTTCTCAATAGAGTCCAAGCTACATCTAATAAGCTCCAATGTGTAACTTTGTCTTCTTCATTCTTTTCTAAATATTTTGTCATTGTTGATTTGGTTTTTCTCTTTTATCCATGAGACGATTGTTTTAATTTTCCAAGAAGTAGGTCTTCTGTCTGTTTCTAATTTGTTCTTTAATTTTTACTTTTATTTTCATTACACTGTAGTTAGGGAATGTGGCCTGTACTATCTCCAGCATTTAGAGTCTACTGCTGATCCACGACCACATGAAACGAGGTATGTTCTGTCTGCAAGGTGTGGTCACAACATGGACTTCCAGATCAATCTTATCCACTTACTTGAACCTTTATGTGTGGCTGATCTGCTAAGAAACCAATGCAGCAGGCCATGTCTGCGCGGCTTGGGTGGGGGCAAGGACCCGGCTTCTCACGTCAGCAGGAGCATCTGCCCGCCGAGGACAGGCACCGCCTTTCTGAAGGCTGAGCCTCCTAAACAGGGGATCTGGTCAGTCGGGTTCCAGGGTTTGGCTATCATGACATCGAACTCTTCCTACTGAGCCTTCGGCCCCACTGAGAAAGAAGGGGAGAAGTGAAGGCTTTGCTTTAGAGAGTGCTGTGGTCTGCATGTCTGTGTCGCCCCCAAATTCATGTGTTGGAACCCTCACCCCCAAGTGAGGGTGGGGTGTCCACTAGGAGGTGATCAGGTCATGGGGGCCGAGCCCTTGTGCATGGGATCGGTACCCTCATAAAAAAGACCCCAGAGAGCTGCCTCACCCCTTCCACCAGGTAAGGGCACAGCAAGCAGGTGCCAACTATGAACCAGAAAGCGGCCCGTACTGCCAGCACCTTGACCTTGGGCCTCCAGCCTGCAGAACCGTGTGGAATAAATTTCTGACGTTGATAAGCCACTCTGTTTATGGTATTTTGTTACAGCAGCCAAAATGCACTAAGAGGGTAAAGAGAGAGAACTGTCCTCGCCCTCCCCCACTCTCAGGGTTAGCAGGCAGGTGTCAAGCAGAAGGACCAGGGAAGAGGCCGTGGGGTGACCAGGGGCTGTGTCCCTGTGGCCCCACTTGACACAGGGGCCTGGACTCGCTGCCAGAGCCGCCAGACTTTGAGGGGACAGGCCTGGCCTGGGAGGCAGCCCCGGCCCCAGAAGCCGCCAGGGACAGAGCCCAGGCCTCTCCCCTTTGGCCGGAACCGAGTCCCCACGTGAGGATGGGGGGGGGGGGGGTTCATTCAAAAAATAAAAAAAACAACTAATGTCAGACTTGGGGACAGAATTAACGAGACATTATCTGCCCTCTGAACAGGATGGCGCCATCACCACCTGCTCAGCCACGTACCTTTGTCTACACAGGCCAGCGAGGACCAGGCAAGTTAGAGCCCCCTCAACTGCACACTCTTGACAGCCTCCTTGTAGTTCCAACCCTTTTTCAAATGCATGTTGACATTATGTGTTATATGTGGTTTTATGGAAGTTTATAACCTCATTACGGATTGAACGTTTCGTCAACAAAAAGAAACCCTCTTGGTGCAATTCAGCGTTTTTGCTTTGAACTCGATTTTTCTGGCATTGCTATTGTGACTCCTACTTGACTTTTGTTTTTATTTTCCTTTTTTATTTACTTGGAGACAAGCTTATTATTCTGTGTGCATTCGTCTTAGAGTTCGTATTCAAATGGTCTTTGTTTTATGTGCCACCTTGAGAGTCTTTTTCTCAAATGGGGTAAATTTACGCTCTACATTTGTGAGTAAATTGATACATCTGGTCCCACATCACGTGAGCTTATTTAGATCTTCTGCTTAACCTGCTTCCTAGGAGCGTTCTTGAACTGTTTTATCTATTACTGTATGGCTTGCTTTTCTTTCTATCCCCTCATATACTTTGGAAAAATACAGTCATGGTGGTGGCTGTTGTTGTTTTAGCTGTAATTCTTTTATAGCTTTAAATAGATTGCTTATCCTGTATTTCTGAATGTATGATCTTCTGAAACAAAAAAAGAAACATGAATAAATTAACAGAACTACATATGTTCCCACTTCTCCATCTTACCTATTTTTGGTTGATGTGCTCTGCAAATTTTTTTGTCATTTTATTAATAGTTAAACTGTTGTGATTTTTATCTTGCTAAAATTATTAACATTGATTCAGAAAATATGAGTTGATCACTCCTCAAGTTGCAGGCTCTGTTGCTGCTGGGGGTAGAGCAATACGCAAAACAAAATAGGCATGTCACCTGTCCTCAGAGACACTGTAGTCTAGCAGGGAAGAGAGGCATTAAGTGACTAATTCCACAATGGACATGTGGTCTATCTCAGTCTGTTCAGGCTGCTATAACAAACATGCCATAAACGGAAAGCTTATACACAGCACGAATGCATTCTCACCAGGCTGGAGGCGGGGAAGTCCGGGATCAAGGCAGAGTCATTGTGTGGGGGGAACCTGCTTTCTTCTGGCTCATAGACAGTGCCTTCTGGCTGTGCCACCTGGGGGAAGGGACAAACGAGCTCCCTGGTCCTTTTACAAGGGCACTAACCCCATCCAGGAGGGCTCCACCCTCATGACCCCCTCACCTCCCAAGGGCCGCACCTCCGAACACCATCGCCTTGAGGGCTGGGATTCCAGCGTGCGGATGTCCAGGGGATCGCAGACGTTCCGACCGCGGCTGTCGAGTTCGATTCCTAAACGCTTTGTTTTGCCTGTCAGTCATTTCGAGGTCAGCACAAATCTTATGACTGATGGCATTTCACAATCTCCCCCAGCCGGGTGGGATCCTGATTGGGTTTGGAATCGGGGAAACGCCTCTGTTCCGACGTGTAACCAGACTCACAGGATACTCAGACTCACTTTTGCGTTTCAATGAATCCCGTGCTGGCCATCTGCCCTTCCCGCATCCACGCTTGCGCTTATTATTTGCATTCCTCTTTCGGGCCGTCAGAACGGACCTTCCAGGAGAAGCGGCAGCGGCTGCCGGCCACGGTGCTGCTGTCCAGCTGAGAGAGCGCGCGCGGGGAACAAACCCTCCTGCGCCAGGTGACGTCTTCGGCTGCCATCGCACAGATAGGGACTTCGGCTGGGGAGAAGACCTCGGATTCACAGGCTCTTCCCCTTAACGCTGATAGATGTTAGTTAATGCACTGTCCCGTTCACCCAGTGTGGAGAGAATTCTGAGACCGGCCCACCTGTCCCCTTTCTGAATGATCCGTTCACTATCTCCGGACACTTGGGAGGTTTCGCTGCTCACCTCTGAGACGCAAGCGTGCATCTCAGCAGGGCGTGTCTTGGTGTTGCTGCTTGTTAGTAACGCTCCCTCGGCCAGGCACGGGGGTCACGCCCGTCAGACTAGCACTCTGGGAGGCCAAGGCGAGGAGACGGCTTGAGCCCAGGAGTTTGAGACCAACCTGAGCAAACACAGCCAGATCCTGTCTCTATTAAAAAAAAAATTTTTTTTTAATTAGCCAGGCGTGGTGACAAGCACCTGTGGTCCCAGCTACTCAGGGTGCTAAGGTGGGAGATGGCTAGAGCCCAGGAGTTTGAGGGTGCAGTGAGCTATGATGACGCCATGGCACTCTAGCCCGGGTGACAGAGCAAGACCTTGTCTCAAAAAAAAAAAAAAATGCTTTCTCAGATACCCTGGGACTTGTCGAAATGTAAATTCAAGCCATCTTTCATTCCCAGAAAATCTTCTTCAATTATGCCTTCAAAATACTGCTTCTGTTCCCTTTGGTGAGGTCCGGTCTTCTGCGCACACGGGCCCTGCCTGTGCCGGTCCCCACGGCTGGCCACGCATGTCATCCTCTGACTCCCTTAACCTCACTGGGTTTGTTTTGTTTTCATGTGTGCTTTATTCTCCCACTGACTTTCTTTCTTTCTTTCTTTTTTTGTCTAGAATATTGACTCTAGTCCTTATTACTCTGGTATTAATTTAACTTAAATTCTGCAACAGCCTATTGGCTTCTTTACCATCTTTCCTTCACCAGCTCCCATAGTCTATGCTTGTCTTTTCACCCAGCATTTCATTTCTGTTTAAAGAGTCGACATCATCTTTAATTGCCGTGAGGGTGTGTTTTAGCCTGTCCCTGCAGCTATAACAAAATGCCTCAGACTGGCTGATTTATAAGCAGCAGAAATGTATTGCTCGTGGTTTCGGAATCCGGGAAGTCCAAAATCCAGGTGCCAGCGGGTCCAGCGTCTGGTGAGGGCCTGCACGGTGAGGGCCTCTGCTGCGTGTCCTCGCTCTGCAGAGGGGAAGGGCTCCCTCCGCCTCTTGCCTACGGGACTATCCCATCCAGGTGGGTGGAGCCTCCTCAAGGCCCGCCTCCTAATACTGTCACACCCAGTATCAGGTTCCAGCATAAGCATTTGGGGGCACAAAGGTGCAAGGCATTTAACGTCCATCTGGTTTTTCCCTTTTGTCTTCTAGATAATCTTTAAAACCGTGCTCTCGATTTGCTACGTAATATGTCTTATCCTTCTTTTTGTTCCGGAATCTTTTCAGAGATAGGTCCGTGTACAATGGGAAACAGGTAATCCAGCATCGCTTCCCCACAGCAACAAGGATTCCGGGAAATTCCTAGGTCCCATGGCAAGCAGGCTAAGACGAAAATCTGACCTCACCAAATCTCACGTGATCCTCTTCACTGCGACTGCAGACTCTGAGAATGGGGGCGTTAGAAGAAAAAATACGGGCAGAGGAAATCGTGTAGAGTATGAAAGCTTACTGCCTGGAAGAGGCCGTAAGCCAATCACATAAATCTCCACACCGCAGATTAGAGAACAACTGGCTAAGAGGGCACGACAAAGCCAGCGTTCTATCCTGAGATGTAGAGATTCAAAGGACCTGCCTTCCCCTGGGAGAGACCAGCAGTTCTCAGCTCCAGCTATCAGTTTGAATGATTACACGATTCTCATGTAAAGTTCCAGCCGGGCAGAAGGCGCGCCGGGAAGAGCGAGTGGAAGCTGCAGATTGTCGGTAAAACCCTGCGATCCCCGGCTCTGTGCTTCAAACGAGCGCCTCGCCGACATCTACAGCCGTCTTTGAACTGCTCCTGACGGGCGCTGATTAATGTGACACTTCACATGTCCACCATGGAATTAGGGAGGCCCTTAGATCTCCCCACGCCCGCGGTGCAGGCCCTCGCCCCATCAATCAGAGCCGAAACCGCAACCGCGCTCCAGGGAGGCGAAGACGTCCTGGAGCTTTGCCACAATGGATCCCTGGGAAGTGAATCAGGGGAAAACAGGGAGAGAGGAGAGGGGGAAAGGGGAAGAGAAGCTGCTTCCAGAAGGAATAAATTTGTGCGTGTACTTTGATCCTGCTATGATTTTTATTTGCTTTAGCCACATCCTTTTCACTGCACCACTCAGCCAAAGGTGCTTTAAATTAGATGGAGCTGGGCAGCCTGCACCCCCCCTCCCCTGCACACCACGCGGCGTGGGCTTCCATCAGTGTGAGATGCATGGTCACGCCATGCTCAAACGTAGCTGGGATAAATTGAGACAAATAAATAAACTCGCAGGCACCGCATGCACACGGGATGCTCTTTGCCGTGATCTCCTAACGTGCCTGCAGACAGCTCACTCTCAAGGCAGACAAAAGTGGCAGGATTTACCCAGCTTTGCCTCGGAGCATGTCAGGAGCCCTGACTCACAGCTCGCCGAGGATCGAATGTTCTGTGCTCGTTACCTCCCGCTGTCTTTCCCCCCCTTTTCCGCATTCTTCCCTCTCCCAGCTGTCCGGGCTGGACGGGGTCTCACTTTGCAGTCCCTGCTCCTGTCTTCTGCCTGCCTTAGCTAGGGCGGCCGGCAGGCCAGGGCCCTGAGAGCCGAGACGGGGAGTGAGAACCGCCTGGCGGTTCAGACCTGGGCCCTCGGTCCGCACGAGGCAAAGCGGCGCCTGGCTGGGCCGGCCCACGCCGCTCGGCATTCGGGCAGAGCCGTACACCGGCAGGTCCCTTCCGGTGCTCTTGCTAGGGAGGAAGATGCCTTGAGGTACTTTTAAGGGAGGATGTGAAATGAACTTCTTACCTTTCAACACTTTCCTTCTCTGCCAACCTTGCTCCCGCCACCAGCCGTCTGGCTCCGGGCTCACTGGCGCCCTGGACGCTCACCTTCCCGTCAAGGCACCATCTTGTCCCATTCTACCCTGGGGAGACACACGTGTCCTAGGGCCAGGCACGGCGGTGACGGCCTGGGAGCCGTGGGTCCCCAGTGCGGAGGCGAGTGTCAGTGCTGGGGGTGAAGACCCCGCACGGCACGTGCCAGTAGCCACGGACTCCGGATCAGACCCATTTCCAAAGGTTAACAAGAAGTCTCTTTAGCTTTAAGTGTGTGCTTTATAAACACCCTCATTTCCTTGTGATTTTCTTAGCGTCACACTCGGAACTGCCAGCCTGCTGGTGTCTCCGTCACACTCTCCGGCAGTTTCCACCACCGATGCCCCTCCGGCGTCCGTCTCTCTCTCTCTCTCTGCTTTCTTCAGTTTCCCCCTGACTGCCCAGCACCCTTGTTCCCAGCCCAGCTCCTTCCCGGGGACCACTGGTGCCTGTCGTCTGGAATCAGCCCCCAGGGCAGAAGGCACCAGGGCCGGAGTAGACTCACCAGACCTGGAAGAACTGGGGAGCACGCCGTGGCACTTCCTGCCTCTGCTTCCTGCGTTTCCTTAATTCCACGCCTGGCCCCCGGCCCCCGGTAGATTCTGGGAGCATCTCACCCCTCCCGCAAACAGACACCCACACTCAACATCCTTTCAAAAAAACATCTGGGATGGGATCCAGGTCTTGAAGGTAATTCTTAGAATCTTTTTCCATTTCTCCCTACGCATCTCTTTTGAGGTCTTACGTCTCAGGTCAATTCTGCAATTGACACTTCCCGAGAAAATCATACATTGCATCTTCTGTCTGCACACATTAGGGCGGAGTTTTTGGCAGAGGGGGTATTGCTCATGGATAGTCAACCTGATGTCCACGTCGTCCTGTCCCCTTGCCACACAGCAGGGTCCTGCGACGGGTTCTGGCCGAAGGGCCTTGGTCGGGAGTGACATGTGTCACTTCCCTGTCAAGACACAGGACAGCCAACGTGTGGCCCTGCAGGCGTCTCTTCCCAGATGTACGACCCCAGGTGGCGTCTCGGCCAGCCTGCGTCCCCGGGTGTCTACCTGGAGCAGAGCCCCCGCTGACCTACCCTGAATGTGCACCTGAAAAAGAAACGAATCCGCGCCACAGTCACTCTCTGAGACGCCGCCGCTGGTTCTGACTCCTTCCTGGTGTCAGTTATTCCTAGGTCTTGCCTAAAAATATCTTCCCCTCCCCAAGGACCCAAAAACATTCCCTTACGTGTCCTTCTGGAATGTTTCAGGGTCTTCCTTCCCTGCGCCTAAACCTCGAATCCAGTGGGAATTTACTGTGAGTACGGCACGGCAGAGGGACGCTGCTTTCAGGTAACACTTCCTTCTCTGTGGATAGCTGGCTGTCCACGTTCTCGTGTTGAGTTTTCCCTGCTTCTCTGAAATGCCACTTGTATCAAATGACAAGTTCCTCCACGACACGGTGTCTCTCTCTGGACTCTCCGGATGGGTGACGGCCGTGCTCGTTGGAATTGCAGGGTCTTGTGAAGGTCAGTGTGTTGGGGGAACTACTTATTTAGCAGGTTACCCAGCGATCTGGGGCCCGCGCCGGGCCGACTCTGGACACTCAGGACACCACAGGGCCGGAGCCTCATTGCGGGCGAGCGTGCGGGGCGGCATCGGAGGCCCTGCGATGCGCAGGCGCAGGGGTTGGGGTCTGAGCTTTCCTGGACCGAGGGGTTTCCCGGGGAAGGCCGCGGAGCCTCGCCAAGCCCGCCTGACCAACAAAAACTGAGAACAGAAGGGGCAGCAAGCGAAACCCCTGTGCCCCTCGGGCAGGCGCCCACCAGCCCCTGAACATCTCCAGCTCCAGGATGGAGATGCGGAGTCCTGGCGGCGACATTCCTCCCGCTTGGAGGAATGAGGCAGCAGTCGTGCCTGTAGTCCCAGCTACTCGGGAGGCTGAGGCAGGAGGATAACTTGAGCCCAGGAGTTTGAGGTTGCTGTGAGCGAGGCTGACGCCACGGCACTCACTCTAGCCTGGGCAACAAAGGGAGACTCTGTCTCAAAAAAAAAGTATATATATATATATAAAATATATATATTTAAAGTTTATATATAAAATATATATATAATATATATATATATCTATCTTATTTTTTTTGAGACAGAGTCTCACTCTGAGGCCCTAGCTAGAGTGCAGTGGTGTGATCATAGCTCACTGGAACCTCAAACTCCTCAGCTCCAGTGATCCTCCTGCCTCAGCCTCCCGAGTAGCAGGGACTACAGGCATGCACCACCACGCCCGGCTAATTTTTCTATTTTTAGTAGAGACGGGGTCTCACTCTTGTTCAGGCTGGTCTCAAGCTCCTGAGCTCAAGCAGTCCTCCTTCCTCGGCCTCCCAGAGTGCTGCGATTGCAGGCGTGAGCCACCGCCTAAGAATATACTATTTACAGCACTGAGAGTGGCACCCAACGCTGGGAAGAGCATCCCACCAACGTCAAATCCGACCTGAGCTCAGGAGCCCAGACTGCAGCAAGGGCCTGGGTCTGCTTCTCCCCAAGGAGCTTCGGCAAGAACTCACGCGGCGGGGCCTTTGTGGGTTTGGGCAGGTGAGGCAGGTGGGGCAGTGGTGGAGGCCACAGACGACCTCCTAGGACGTGTAGAATAGACGCCGAGAGCTTGGCTAGGACACCCGCCCTCCCCTGACAGGCTACGGCTGGTGAGAAGAGCTCCGTAAGCGACAGGGCGGCCTGCTGGGGCCGTTGCAAGAGCTGTGGCCACAGAGAGGCATGGGCAGATCCCTCCTGGCCACCCACATGGGCAGAGGAATAAAACAAATGCTCGGGAGGGTGGCAAAGCCACCCCCGGATAAGGCCTCCTCAGGACACTCCAGTAATCCCACTTAGTAAAAGTGGCCCGGCACCACCGACCACGAGCGCCGTGTCCGCAGCCCAGGCCGAGGGAAGCGCAGCCCCTCCTCGGGGCGGCCTGAGAGCGGGCGGGCCCAGGGCTGGCGGCCTCCAGTGGAGCTGGCGAGGCTGGCTTGGGCCTCCCCCCACAGCCTGCGCCACCCACTGGGAGGGGGCACGCTCACCCCACCCGTCCCACCTGCCTCCCCTGGGGTCCGTGAGCAGCTCCGTTCTCCCAGATCATCCGTCACTGCGGGATCCAAGAGAACCAGCGTGAAAGGGGAGCGACTGCCAGCTTTTGAGGTGGGAAGTGACGGGCTCCGGACTGTGTTTGGGAAAACATGCTCTGAGAAACGGCCTGGGCCCGGCTGGGCCACGCATCTGCTCGAGAAAGGAAGGCCAAGCGTCGGGTGTCGGGGAAGGTGGATCTGAGTCTCGGCTCGGACCCTGGCGTGCTGGGGCCTCGAACAGCCCCCCGACCTCCTCCCTCCACCGGCTGCTTCCGTCCCGCAGGGAAAGAGACACCGCCGGCCAGCCGCACACGCACGCGGCGTGACCCGGGTGGGCCAGGCCGGGGCCGATGCACGCAAACAGCACTGCGTCCTGATGGCGTGGGCGCGGCCCAGCCGCGAAGGTTTCCCGCCAGCCCCTGTGCGCTCGCTGGGGGCCTCTGGGTGGCCACACTCGTGGAGTGGACAACAAGAGGCAGCCCAGAATCCTCTGCTGCCGAAACTCCTCCCGCACAGGCCTCCCGAGCTCAGAGCTAGGGACGAACAGGTGAAGAGGAGCCTCTGTTCTCTGAAGCCGGTCACCGAGGAGCCCCCCACGTCTCTGCCCATGGCCGGGGTGGCGCCCGTGCGGCTCTTTCCCCAGGAGGCCGCCGGTCTCATCTGTCCGCAGGGACATCCACGGTGCTCTGGGAGCCAGCTCTCCTCGGCCGCGTAATTACAGACATGTGTCAGCACAAGTCGCCGGCCAGACTCCCGCGACCCTGCAGTCGGTGCTCGTTAACCCCGGCCCAAGGACCCGGCGTGGGAGCGAGGGGCACCCGAGGGGTGGCGGGGACGGGGAGCGCACAGAGAGGCCCTGGGCACCTTGCCTGTGCCCCCCGGCCAGAGGCAAGGTGCGCTGCGCCCTGCTGACAGCGCCAGGGCCGCCGCGGGGCCTGGACGGCGGCCACTGGGTTCGGAGCCACAGAGGGGAGTTTATGAATCTGCGGCCAGACCGCCCTCCCCCATCCCCGGAGCAGGGCTGTTAAACCCCTTCTGGCCTCCAGATGCACAGTCTGCAAGCGATTTCCCTTTTATTATTTCAAGCTCCGGGCCTTGATCTCTTGCCACTTTGGAAGAAGTGGGGAAACAAAGAGATCTGGTGCTGTTGCTCAACGTCGAGGCTGGCGCTGCCGCACTCGTCTGGAGCTCTGCGCGTCTCTGCTGGGCCGGCCGCCCCTTTGATGGGAGCGGGTCCCCCGAGAGCCCTCGCGCTCCCTCTCCCGTCCTCCAGGACTTTAGGCCTTCTGAGGGGCGGGCCAGCTGTCCCCCACTGTTGTCCTCCTTCCCGTGGTGGCCTCTGGGAGACAGGGGGTAGACGACGTGGAGCCCTCTGGTGACCGCACAGGTTGGGGCTCTTGGTGGCACTTCACGCACTCAAGCTGAAGGCCCAGCATCACCCGCAGGCCATGTCAGCCTCACCTTCTGCAGCGTGCTTAGAAGAGCACTAGGGTAGGAGTCCACAGGCCTGCGTTCCAGTCGGCTGCCCGCCCGGGGTGGCAGGGCCTGTGCCTGTCTTGTCGGCCACCGTGGCCCCTGTTCTGGACGTGGGGCCCAGGTGGGGACAGCAGACACTTGCTGAGTGACGGAAATCCCAGCTCTGCCACAAGAACCCTGGATGATGCCATTCATTCATTCATTCACTCCCTCATGTATTCACTCACCCCACAAGCAGCCCGAGCGCCTGCCCCCTGCCAGACCAGACACGGACGTCACCCTTGCCCTCAGCTGTAATCAGCGTAAGGAGGGCTGTGACAGAGACCCTGATCAAAGGATGTCAGGCACCCACCCCAAGGGAGGAATGGGCATCAGGATGGGGAGGCAATGTGACTGGGGCAGGTGGACACAGGTGTCTGGTCAGAAGTCAGGAGGGCAGTCTGGGCCAGAGGGTGGAGGGGGCGGGGCATGAAGCCACAGCAAACAGGTGCCAGGGACAACAGAGGCTGGGGACCCTGAACATCCATGGGCCAGGCTAAGAAGTGGGGTGTCAGCAGGATGCCAGCACAGAGTCCTGGATAGGGCACAGCCCGTCCTGGGGGAACAGTCACCTGTCCCCACTGCTATGGGAGGGGAAGGTCCCAAGACACAGCTCTCCCACAGAAACACCCTTCCCCATACCTCGGTCCCCGAAAACCACGCCTCACCCCACACGGTCCCAGTCCTGGGGGTGCAGACTGTGCCCACATTTCCCTGAGCCACAGGCCTGTGCAGTGGGCTCCACAGAAAATGCCTTCCGGAGGCCTTTGGTTTGCACAGGTGCTGCCACTCTCGGGTCAAGGGGCAGAGCATCAGGCTGGGGAGTGAAAGGCCATGGTCAAGTCTCAGCTCTGCCTCTGGGTCAGCAGCAACCACACCTTCCAGCCTCATTCACTCTTCTGGGTGTAATAACCCCTGAACACACTCACAGAGAGTTGGTGTGAGTATCAGTTGGGTATGGAAGGAAATGCTTTGCTCATTGTAAAATAACGTGAACATTAAGGATGATAAAGTTGTTAAGGACTTTAAGGTTCATCATCACCACCATCATCACCACCATCATCACCACCATCATCATCACCATCATCACTGCCATTATCACCATCATCCCATCACCATCACACCACATTGTCATCATCATCACCATCATTTCCACCACTGCCACCACCATCACCATCGTCACCCTCATCATCACTACCATCATTACCACCATCATCACCATTACCATCACCATCATCACCATTGTCACCTTCATCACCACCACCATCATCACCATCACCACAATCACCTTCATTACCACCACTATCAGCACCATCATCATCACCCTCATCATCACTACCATCATTACCACCATCATCACCATCATCACCATCACCATCATTACCATCATCACCATCATCACCATCATCACCATCACCACCACCATCATCACCATCACCACCACCATCATCACCATCACCACCACCATCA
>VSMD01114712.1:0-89899 GCA_008750895.1 Mirza zaza
AGCGAGACCCCATCTCTACTATAAAAATAGAAAGAAATTAATTGGCCAACTAATATATATATAAAAAAAAAAAATTAGCCGGGCATGGTGGCGCATGCCTGTAGTCCCAGCTACTCGGGAGGCTGAGGCAGCAGGATTGCTCGAGCTCAGGAGTTTGAGGTTGCTGTGAGCTAGGCTGACGCCACGGCACTCACTCTAGCCTGGGCAACAAAGCAAGACTCTGTCTCAAAAAAAAAAAAAAAAAAAAAAAAAAAAGAAAAGGTTTCGTGTATTGCTGCTGGAATCCTTTTATAACAAGCATTATTACATTTTAAACAATTGTCCCTCTTAAAGAGATGATAGAACTCTTACCAACAGCCAGCCATCAAAAAAACAAGCATTCGTTTATGGGGTGACCATGACATGCTCAGGCCTAAGAATTCAGGAGTCACGGACAATCCTCGTCCCCGAGGGGTTAGAGCCAGCGGAGGCGTATGCTTTAACACATGGAGAAGGGACATGAATCCTACAAGAGGTTTGGCAATGAAATAAAATTGTTTAGTTGATTTGGACGGAAATGTTCAAACCTCTCATCTTCCCTGAGTCTCTGCCCAGGCTCATCTGGGAAAGATGGTTAGAAGAGATGGTGTCCACACAACCTTTTCTTCCTTCTGTGAATTGTCACGTTAAGATTCGCCTGTTTAATAAACCTGCCTGCAGGTCTTGGACACTGCCATAGCCTTCAGAAGGTGGGAAAGATGAAAGACAGGTGTTTCTCCCTTCAGGTATATAAAATGCAAGAGGTTTGGGATAGAGACGTCAAGTTCAGAGTTTATTTGAGCGAATGTAGCCAGCAAACAAGTCTGAACTAGAAACTTCTCCTTCTGCCCACAGTATGATGGGCAGAGTCTGTTGGATCAAGGAGAGAAGATTGCAAACAAATCTACCCAGTGTCTCCTACTGATGACCGCTTGGGCCATTAAGAAATTAAAGAGAATCGAGGGTGGGAGAATATTTGCAAATGCCACTCACAGTCATGCCTGGCCCAATAAAACCTTCTAAGGTTTTGCCAGGCAATTGGTCTTTTTAAACTCATGTTACCCCAGGGCTCTGTGGACATAGCACCTGAGTGGGCTGGGGGGAAGGTTGTGGCAGCCTTAATCCAATATGTTGGGTAAAGAGTCTAAAACATATTAGAGATCAATGATCACATTAAAGTGAGAGAAACTGAGACTCACCCCTGAAAGTATCAAAGGAGGAGTATTATATATGTGTGTATAATGTGCATATATATAGAATGTATATAGAATGTATAATGTGTGGATGTGTATATATATTATATAAAATGAGTGAAGCATGCTCTAAAATCAAAATGCACTATCTCTCAAATGCCTGCATTTGGGAAGCCCTTTTGTATTTCAGATGCTTAAATGACAACATTATTCTATTTGCCACTAGCTAGGGAAAAATAGCTGAGACATCAGTATCAGAGACAGAAACAGACAGAAGGAGAGAGAAAGAGAGAGACAGAAGAAGAGAGAAAGAGAGAGAGAGAAATCACAAATGACACTACTCTTGCCTCTAACCATATGAACAGGCCATTAAATATATCACAGGATCACAGATCTCATGTCCCGGTTCAGAGAAAAAAGCAGCCCATGAATTTTCCCCTAAGGAAACTTATCATAAATCGATACTAAGCTATGACTTGGACTCCATTAGACTTAAGCCTCTCAAACAATTTCACTTTCTTCTCAGTCTCAAAGCAGAGTTCCTGTGTGGGAGCTAGGCTAAAATGCTCACACACACACACACACACACACACACACACACACACACACACTTCTATCTCTAAGATATGTACTCTCAGATAAGATTGTCAAAATTGATAAAAGATCCTCCAGCATGAGAAACCATCAATTGCAAGTGAAACATTCTTACAAGAAAAGAGAACTGCAAAATCTGGATGCCAGTAAACTGTGACTTCTCACCAAATGTGTGTGGCATGCCTGCAGGAATGCTGCCTTTTCAAGAGAAAAATGTCAGACAGAGCTGCCTGTTCCACCACCTTCTCCTGTGCCATAATTGCCTCCCTCTCCCCACGAGGCAGCCCCTTTCTCCTGGAAGGACAGATCAAGGGGACCTTCCCGTGCCCCCACACCTCGGGGATGCCATCCTACCGGAAAAATTACTCTGGGCTCCCCCAGGAGGGTGTTGAAGCTGAAAGCCTGACTCTCAGAGGCAGTGCGGAGCAGCAGAGCTGTTGACCTTGGAGGGGTGACCACCACAATTGCATAGATGTGATTACAGCATGTTGGGAGGCAGAAGAGAGGTGGCAATGAGGAAAGAGTCAGATGCTGCTTCAAACACCTAGTTCCATACTGGAGCCTGCGAGCATAGGATGTTATTAGAAGGCATGTGACTTAAAACTAATTCTGCAACTCACATAAACCGATTGGAAACATATATTGACAAGCATGCATGCTGTCTTCATTGACTGAGAGTTGCTTGTTCATTTATTTGTCTAATTTTTTTTCTCCCCTCCCACCAATTAGAATGTCAGCTCCAAGAGGGCAGGACCTGATCTGCCTTCTTCACTGCTCTAGCTGCAGTGCCCAACACACAGCACGTACATAACAAATTCCTGTTAAATGAAGAAATGCCAAGAATAGAAAGCAAGGAAATAAATCAGGAATGAATAGTGGTTACTCTGGAGAGAGATTTATGGGATGGTTAGTATTCTTTATACATTTCTATCTTTTCAATTTTCCTAGATAATATTTTTCTAAACAGAAAAAAAAAACTGGAATGGATATGGCTTGGGTAAAATCCAAGTTATCACTAACATTGATATTATCTAAGAAGTAGTAAAGCAAGTTCCAACTTGTTAATAATGCACACACTTGAACTAATGGTATATTAATGGTGACGAGGTTATGCATAACCTGATTTTCATTTATTCATTCATTCAATCATTTATTTAACAGATATTTATCGCGTGCTTCCACGCATTAATCATTGCCCTAGACAATGGAGAAGTTGTTAAAGGATCAGTTTTAAGTTTTCAGAAAAGGTAAAGTCATCACCGTCACATAGATAGAAAGTGAAAATGTGTTCAGGGACTTATTAATGAGTGAACTGGTAATACTTTACTACCAGTTCAAAGGAAAATACAAAAACGAGACACATATCTAGGGCAGGAATATTGAAACAAACATGCAAGTGGAGGCAAAACTGGAGAATCTCCACTTTACAGAATGGAACCTAAATTCTGCAGAATTTGTGCGTGTCTAATGGCAGGAATTATTTTGCATTGCTATCGGTTATCCACAACTTACAGAGTTGTCAAATAACTTGACCCAGTGAAAGGCTAGCATTCAGTAATCTGGAAGAGCACGCTTTAGACAGTGCATAATTTCCCACTAAAGTGCAAGTTTTTCCTACACTAGAAAGATAATTGAGATATGGTCTCTGACTTCTCATGTGCTAGCTGGGAAAACTGACATAAACAAAAGGCCTGCTTTACTCTGGACAGGAGGAGAATCAGTCCTTATGTGGCTCCTCTTCTTTTTATAAGGCCACTCTGAAAGAAACTCCTATTTAAGAATTGGACTTTATCCAAAGAACCGGGGGAGAAAACGCTATAATTTGTTTTTAAAGGTCACTTTGAACTTTTTTGCTGTGACAGTTTTTATTGCTAATTAATAAACCAGTACACACTAATAAAAATAAAACGCAATCTGTAAAAACATATATGGAAATAAAAGGAGATGCTATTCTCGGCAGCCCACTTTCTACGGATCCAATTTTTTCACCCTTTGGCAATGCTACTAGTAAGAAAGAGGTAATGGCTACAAACCAAACCAGATGCATTGTGGTGCTAAGGGGAGAGACCAGAAATAAAGGACCCTTTTTTACAGCAGAACACCTCAATGAAATATTTGGATAGGTAAAGTAGACCAGAGATTAGTTTGGGGTAAGTTAGAGTGGAGAGCTAGAACGTCCTACACTTAAAGGACACATGAAT
Source organism: Mirza zaza (assembly GCA_008750895.1). Classification (NCBI taxonomy): domain Eukaryota; kingdom Metazoa; phylum Chordata; class Mammalia; order Primates; family Cheirogaleidae; genus Mirza; species Mirza zaza. The sequence continues at coordinate 4,007 of VSMD01114712.1, forward strand.
GTGTAGGATTTTAAGGCTGTCAAATGAAGAGGAGGGGGGATATCCAAGGAATCTGGGAGGAGATGCAGAAAGTTAATTCCTTAGCAAAGATAAAGAAATCCCCAGTGCCAGGAAGTGCTTGACAAATCATCGGGATGGTGACATCTAATATTTCATCACAGTTATTGCTTATCTTGTTTTATGTGTAATCTTTAGCTACTGGTGAAAAATTTTCAGTTAAATAAATATCTGCTAGACAAGGCCAGCCTGTGTCAGCACTGCTTTGAAGATCACATCAGACTGGGGTTGGGGAGTGTAGAGAAGAGAACAGTTCATAAGAGGTAAGAAGTAAGAGGTGAGAAATCCATCCAAGGCAGAGACTCAAAGCCAGGAAGGACCAGTAGAGTCTAAGTTCCCTCCGCCCCAAGTTCTGCAAGGTCCCTGGAGATGCAGGACAAAGATGCCAGATTTCCTGCCTTTTATCGGATTGGAGCTCTCTCTCTATTTTTTTACTTTTTTTTTAAATTTATGCTTTATTATATGCATTAAAGGTATACAACATGTTTGGATGTGCGTCTACGTAGTGAAAAGGTTACTACTACTGCAACAAGCCAATTAATATACTCATCATCTCACATTATTACCTTTTGTGTGTGTGTGTGTGTATGCGCTAAGAACACGTGAAATCTACTCTCTTAGAAAATCTGCACATTTTAGATGAATGTTAAAGGAAAAAATCATCTCAAAAAGCTGAAGTAACAAATGAGAGCATGGAAGGCTTCCCAGAGGAAGTGACATTTAAACTGAGTCTGGGATAAGAGGAGCCTCTCACCACACAGGTGGGGCTGAGTAGAAACGGAAAAAAGAACCACCTGTGCCAAAGCACAGGCGGCATAAAGACCACAGAATGTTTGAGGGACCCAAGAGAGGTTTGGAATGATTATAGCTCAGCCCACGTAGATAAGCTTTTGAATAATATCCAGACCTTTCTGGCTTATATGGATATTAATCTTAAAAGATAGACCCAATGCAGAGAAGGGAAGCACTGTGGCAGAAAACTGATGATTGCACAAGGGTTTGAAGTCCCATATTCCAATATTCTATCACTAACTTAAGCAATCAGCTTTTCTGATCTTCTGTTTCTTCATCCATAGAGACAATGAAGCCTTACAAGGCTGTGTTTATGCCCTCATAACATGGTACAAATATTACACGTTGGAGTCAGAGAAGATTGTTTTCTCTGAGCAATGATGTGGGACGCACCTACAAAACGAGAGCATTACACCAAAACTGCTCAGAACAAGCAAACGGGCCGGACTGAATTCCCAGCGCTGGCGCTGAATCAAGGCAAAAGGAACAAAAAATACCCTCCGAAAACATTGACGAAGGTGTTGTCTGGCATGTAAAGGAATAAGACACGACTTTAACAAATTAATTCCAATGTGCCTTTTGCTGGCATAGCGATGTGGAACATACAAGCCCAAACCTCAAGCTCAATTCTTGCTACTTCCTTAGTTGTCTCTGTTGTTGATGTTGTTATTGTTGTCTCGACTTCCTTCTCTCCTGTTGTCAATCTCTGTTATGTGAAAGAGAGAGACTAAAATACAGCACGTGGCATTTGGCACCAGGTACATTGCAAGGTAGGATAATGCTCTCCCAAGCCATGCATCGTAAAGATACTTGCAAGTATTTCTACTTCCGCTAGGGCATGTGAAGGTATTAAATACTAAATGGGGGCGATAGAGGCGTGAGTTTCACAGAAACAGTTGTACAGAAGGTGAAGTGGGCAGGCATGTGGCCCCTCTGATGAACCGGCTCTCTTTTGTGCTTCCTCCTCTTAGTGTGAGAGCTCCAGGTCTGAGAGCCAGGACTGGCCCTGAGCGCTTCTCTGAGCCCTGGTGCTCCCTGGAGCCACATCCGCTCAGCCCCCAAGACCCATTCATCTGCTTTGAAATACCCCGAGGCCTCAGATGAGGTCCTTCAAATGATCTTTAGATGCTGAAGTCCTGTTTCCCCAGTGGGGACATCAAAGTCTTCAGAAAAGTGAGTTTTACCAGTATGTCAAGTAGTTCTCTGGACACAGAGGTGGGAGTCAGACTTATTGGCAAGCCTCTAGGATTACCTGGCACCATGTCTCAAATGCTTTTCTGGGTAATACTTTAAAAATCTGCACAGGCCAATGTCTGTCGAACACTGTCATCATTAAATGCCCATCAAACAACTAGGATGAGCTGAGATTTAAGGGAGATACCCAACAGCAAAAACACAACCATTTTCCTAAAGGAGTATGTAGTTTATATAAGGATGCAAAACACACAGTAAGAAGATAAACAGCAGCGTGAATCAAGTAGCTGTGAGGGGGTGGAGAGCAATACACCTGAAGGTCACACTTACTAGCTTGACAAGTTGACCATTTTGTTCATGAATATATTTCCAGAAACTTGCATGGAGCATGGCACATGGGGCAGGGGCAAAAATGTTTGCCGAATAGGAGGATAAACGTAGAGATCTAGAGTAATCGTCAAGGAAAGCATCAATACCTAAAAATTGCCCCACAGTTTTTAGAAGAGAAAATGTACAAGCGAGTGATTAAGAGCATCCAATCTGGAGCTAGACATCCTGGATTTGAATCCTGGTTGCACTACTTATAAGCTAGTGACTTTAGGCAAGTAATTTAATTCCCATGCACCTTAGTTTTTTTTTTTTTTTTTATCTGTGAAATGGGGACAAGCTGAGAATGGTGGGGGAAACTGGATGCTCATAAAACACTTAGAACATGACTGAAATATAAGTAGTACTATTAATGGGCAAGTGATGATGATGGCAAAGACCAGATCATGACCAAAAGACTGAGGTTCGCGCAGAATAAGCTATAGCACAAGAATCGTGTAAGGGCTGTGGATACTAGCTCAGTGGCGGGCATGTAGGGTGGCAGACGTGTGTTGGGAAGCAGGGAGAAATAATAGCAAAAAGATGAGCAGATCAGAGGCCTATCCCCAAATGCCAATTGGGCTTTATGGCACAAGCACCTGAAAGTTTTGTGAGGAGTGTACATCGAAGGGTGTTTTGAAAGGTGCAAAAATAATTTGCACTACTTTTAATAATTAAAATATCCTAAATGTCTGTCAAGAGGAAAATGGCCTAATAAGCTTTGGAAAATGTATGCTATGGAGTAATAAAAAGGCATAAAGTTTTAGTTAAGCCATACGAATATGTTCTAGAGATCTGCTGCACAACATTGTATCATGTTGTGCAGCAGATCATCATGGCATCATTAGTCCATGATGCCATACTGCACACTTAAAAATTTGTTAAAATTTCATGTTAAGTGTTCTTTATCACAGTAAAATATTTTTTATAAAAGCATGTTGCCAAAGAATAGTTATGTCATATACTATTTATACACACACACACACATGCACACACACACACATTTTAACAGATTTTTCTACTCGACATATTTTCTATTGTCATGTATTTTTTACAAATGTGAAGAGCGATGTCTGAAAGTTCACCTACCAAACTGCTGCCTTGGGAGAAGCCGGAGAAAGAAATAAAATCATAAGGATAAGAAGGTTGTCAGAGGCATTTTAGCCACATCTGTAACATTTTTAGTTTCAATAAGGACAATGTATCTGTACATCATCTGTGTAAACAAAAAGTAATAACTTTTAAAAGAAACTTTTTGCACAGAGGATAGATGAGATGGCGGAGACTTAATTGGAAGGTATTGCAGTCATCTGGCTTGGAGGCAATGAATAGCAATGTTAGGGATGGGAGTGACAAGGAAAATGACATTGTAGGAGTCAACAGAACGTAACGGGACAGAAAGAGAAAGAAGCCACAAACTGAGCTGGGGGAGACAACAAGTTCAGTTTTACACACCAAATCCTGAGAACAGCTCTTATCCAAAACTCTGCTGCTTGCTTGTGGATTGCTTTCTGTGGCATAATAAATTAGATCAATTAATTTTGTCGATTAATTAATGAGTTGGCCCACAGCTGTTTTAACAGCTTTATAAAACAACCACAAAGAACCCTCCAAACAGTTGATTTGATATTGAATAGCAATAGCTTTGGTCTTATTTAAAAAGAAATAGACCAATTGAGACCAGAAGGGTATTATTTTATCAGTCAGTGCCTTGAATCTGATGCACTGAATGTTTCACTACTGCCCTGGGGAAGTTATTTTTATACTGTAAAGAGGGGATAGTTCAAGCCCTGGGTGACTTAGATTTAATCGTTTATGGTCGGTATAGAGCCAAAATGCATATTTCACTTACATCCAAGTAAAATAGCATTTATAATGTCCTGACCTTTTCAAGACCCACATATCGTCCTTTTTCTTTCTGACAGCAGACCCATTAAAAAATACGGTTATTGAACCAAGTTTAATATTAATGCCACTGAAAGTCTTCTACTGGCAATACCAAATATAGTTCCTTTCACTTCAAGTAATATAAGATACAAGAGAATTAACCTATTGAAGAACAAATCCTTAATCTTGGGCAAATGAGGGTGGTAGTCCATGAATGGGCTTCACAGGTCTAAGAACATTCCAAAACGTGATGCAGAATTCTCTAGAATTTTGCCTTGTTAACTGGTTACAGAGAGAAAGCCCATGACTTAAATAGGTTCTCAAAAAAAAAAAGTTTAAGAACTGCTACAATATTTCTTTTTTACGAAAATACATCATACTAGCTAATTGGATCATTTTAAGCAGACATGGAATTGCTGATTCTGACGATATAAAATTAAAGTTATTCATAGTAAGTTAGTCCCTTAAGGGGACTATGACATGTGAAACTATAACTTTTTTAAAAATATTACAGTTACTGATGAGCCAAACGTTTCTCAGAAACAATGTCTAAGGAAGAAAAGTTTCAAGGGGAAAAAGGTTTCATCTGGTTGAGAAAATCCTGGGAGACTTTTGGCAGCAGAAAGCACTTAACATGTCCTTTATAGATGAAGTAGAAATTTGTAGGCAAATGATGGGAAATCAAGTTCTAAGTTTAAAATGTGGGTTTAACCAGTCGTGGAGCTAGGGAAAGAAAAGACATCTTCAATAGCTGAAACTCCCAGGGCAGAAGTGGGAGACAAGAAACGTAGCCTCATACCTATTGAAGAAGACCAGACCCTGTTCAATAAGAGATGCAAGAAATGGGGAGCTAGTTAATGTTTCCACTCAAGAGGATGACATGAAAAGCAGATCCATCCCCTGTGTACATATTAATAGAAAGACAGGAGGAGAGAGGGCCGTTGTCTATACAATGGCCAGGATGGAGAAGCTAAGCCATTAAAACCAGCTGGGGCAAATGGAAGACCACCTCAGGTTATATAGCAGCTTGTGGTTGCCAAGGTCAAAATTCCTGCCCCAAATTATTGCCTTTTTCAAAAGTTTAAATGACATGTACATACAAAGACATAAACCATTAGCACCTGCTAGATTAATTTCTAGGATGGTAAGTCTGCAATATTCCTTCCCCTGGTAATTAGCCTTTATCCTGGCTTGTCCTGGTTTGTTCTGGTTCTCAGTGCAAAAAGATACAGTCTCAACAAATGCCAAAGAACAGGAGTGAGTTCCCTCCTCAACTCTCCGCTCCTTGCTTATGATCTTTAACTCCCTACGTCCCTTCCGAGCACGGAATGCCAGTGAATGTTGCGATCTCCACCTTTCCCTGCTTGGAGAAGCGTAGCCCCGGCTGTCTTCACCGTATTCCCTTATAGGGATCATTTGAAGGATTAATTATACAACACACTCACGTCGATCGATGAATAAGTAGCCAGAAGACCAGAAGCCATATGGAATAGAAAACGTTTACTTTCTCTAGAAACCACAGTCCTGAAGGTAAGAAGAGACTGTGAGGTCTTCATAGCGCAGGAGGCTGAGATCATTGTCTCGAATATAATCCTCAGGACAGTTCAACAGGAAGGAAAAGAACTGCAAGATGGGAATCTGTGTGCAGAGACTTCCACAAACTGCAGTGGGCATTCATGGTCCTCTGCTAGAACAAGTGCTCCTTGGTAGGAAATAATAAATCTCCTCTTGTTTAAGTTACAGGCGGTTGTAAACGTAACTTTTTGCTTTTGGCAAACCCAAAAGAGAAAAACACCTATCCACAGGGACTGGAAAGAACGTGGACATCCTTGGATAGAGGCATTATTCAGCCTGTCACTAATGTCCTTTGGTCTTCTTCTTGACATTGATAGAAAGCTCTTTAGTTATCTATCTATCATCTGTGTATCTACCTACTTACCTACATACTTACCCCTTTTCTGACCTTAAATAATGAGGAACTTTTATATCTGCCATAATTATCCAAAAAAGAAAGGAAAAAGAAACATTAAACAAAGAGCCTTCCGACAATGAAAAAATCCTTACTATACAAGAGCAAGACCATTTTAGAAATGACACTTGGACTCTTCTTACACGGACACAATGCATTGGATTTAGGGCTCCCCCTAATCCAGCAAGACCTCATCTTAATTGGGTCACATCTGCAAGGACCCTGTCTCCAAATGAAGTCATACTCACAGGTTTCGGGTGAACTAAAATTTGTGGGGGACCGCTTATTCAACCCAGGGCACATGTGTTTACTTTATATCAGTACGGGAGTCACACTTTCACATTTTTGGACAACCATCCTATAAGAATGGTGATGTCATTAAAGGGAAAGTCAGCAGGAGGTGACAGGAGAGACAAAAGAGAAGGTGTTTGGAGTTAAACATGTTGAATTGACCTAAACTCAACTGGAGCTGGAGGTCAGAGGATAAGGAAGGACTAAGTAAGTGGACTAAGTAAGGAGAAGTAGGAACCTCCATCCAATGTGCCCATTTTACAGGTGGGGAAACTGAGGCCCAGAGACTGGTAACTCTTTCAAGAGCACAAAGCAGGTGATTGGAAGAAGCAGAATGCAGCCCTGTTTTGTCTTCCAGCCCAGGTACCCACACTGCTCAGAAAGATTTTCAATGGTTGCAGCATTCAGCTGGAGAGACCTTTCACCTTTTCCTTGGACAACTTTCCTTATAGAACATCCTTCAGGTTTGCACGTGTGTGCATGCATCCATAGACGCACGAGAGAAAGTTCCACCCACGTGGAGTCACAAAGCGTAATTGTAAAAACTCTTATTAGAAAGCTGATTCTGAATCAAAATTCAACCACAGTAATTAGCTTACATATCTTCTTGATTACACCATTGTGTAATCTTTTGGCCACAAAGGAATGTCTAAACTGTAGACAACTCTATAGCTATTAGTACAATGAAATAAATTTCGAGACAAGGATATCAGTACTTGACAATGGTACAGGTACAAAGGATCGCTAAATTCTTAGAATTTACAAAAGCAGGAGAAATTGTGAAAATGGAAAGCCTCCCAGTCTCAACTCACTCTTTCTCCTTGATTATTGTACTGACACGCCAGCTCTGGAAATACCGTAATCAAACATCATGTTCTCGCCTAACCCCACGATAACGTTCCAGCTCCCAAGAGTGTATAATCAGCACATCATAAAATGTAGCATGCTTGCGACTTTCTTGTTCCCCACGCCCCTGTAGCTGTTAGTCACATAGTGGTATTTCCTTACCAGCAAAAGAGACTTGAGAAAATGTTATCATTTGTTTCATAAACGTTCTCAAAGCTTTCATGCTTGAGAGAAGCATCTCTCTTATTCCGTGCGTGAATTCAAATTTGTACCAGGATGATGTTTTTGCTCAAATGTTGCCAAACACTTTGAAAATACATGTTAATATAAAAATAATATCCATATAAGGCTTCGCATTTCCATTGTTTCCATTATATCATCTCATTTGAGTCTCACAACCACCCACCGGGCTATGACTGTCCCCATTTCAGAGATGAGAAAGTTGAAGTTCAGAGGAATTTAATTGACTTGTGCAGAGAATGCCACGCCGTAAAAGTAACTGAGCTGGAACTTCGACACCCAGCCTCCTGTTCTTTCTCATGTTCCTGGTCACTATCTGCTACTTTAAATGAGGCCCAAAGCATGTTGGGCAATGAGCATATATTTATAGAAATGAGAGGGGGGTTATTTTAAAAACACAGCAGTAAAATGATATATTTGGAGTTGTCCGAAAAGCAAAACAGATCTATCCACAGAAAAGATAATGCCACAATGGCACACAGTAGGTGAACAACAAAGCATATGAATAAATATCATAAACATGGTATTCAAAACCCATTGATCACTTTCATTAAGATGAGGATGAAAAATGGTAAATGTCTAGAATGTCAGATCTGGAAAGAGTACAAATGCACCTAGGTCAGTGGCTCCCAACAGGAGGCATTGGCTGATGCAACTGTGGGAGATGCATCTACTGGCACTAGTGGGTAGAGGCCAGGGGCACTGCTAACCATCCCACAGTGCACAGATCAGACTCCACCCGAAATGTCAATAACGAGGAGATTGAGAAACCCTGATCTAGATCAGAGGTTGCAAATCTGGGGGGGGGGAGGGCCAGATGGTAAATATTTTAGGCTTTGCTGTTTACAGCAAAAGCAACCGTAGACAGTGTGTAAATGAATGGGCATAACTGTGTTCAGACAAAACCGTATTTATAAAAATGCAGCTGCCCGTGTTTGGCCCACAGACTGTAGTTTTCCAATCCTCATCTAGATTAATACAGTTCTAATTTTCTTATTCCAAAAACAGTGAAATGTGTTATTCATTTGGATGAAATATTGCCTGTGATCCAAGGTGTAAAACAGATTTAAAGGATGCTTCTTGGGTTAAGCCAAGCCTGTATGCAAGGTGGCTCCCAAACTCCTGTAGTAATCTGGACAAACCTACTTGGGGTGTAGTTTGAAGCCCTCTAATTTAACCTAAATGCTTTTTCAGAATGATCATGTCATTACCTGCTCAAAACCCTTCAGTGGCTTCCCCTTGCTTCTAAGATAAAGTCCTTCCCCCAGCCTGTATGACCTCACATGGGAATGTAGCTCAATAGCTCTAGACCCTGATTGAGAAACTTCTAGGTCTGACTATAGCACTTCCTGGCTGTGTGACTGTGGGCAAGTTACTTCAGCTCTCTGAGCCTCAGTTTCCTCATCTACACATAATGAATTATCAACAAAACCTACCTTGCAAGATTGTTTGAGGAATAAATGAGATCATGGATACATAGCCTTTGCATAATACCTCATGTACAATAAAATTCAATAAATTAACATGATTATTACAAAATTTATTACTTTTAGTGGACACACATAGTGGAAACTATGTGTGACCCAAAGCAAGCTTGTTGGGACTTCAGACCTAAACTGGTGAGAAGTGTCTGGTAGCTGGAAAGAGGCCCTAAGGAAGGGCTCTCCTGGGTGGTTTCTGATTTGGTTTTTGTTGTTGTTGTTTGTTTGGCTTTCTCTTACACAAATAGCAGTCCTGGAAGAAGACCAGATCCGGCCCCCTTTTCAAAGCCTTTTGGACCCCATTGGACAAGAGCATTGACAAGCTCGTCAGTTTTGCTCAGTGGAGTAAAAATCTCCCTATCTCTTCACCCATGAGAAGCTTAGATGGGTTCAAGGAGAAATAGAAAGAACAAGGAGTACAAGCCCCTTTGTGTTCTTGTATTTGCTTCCACGGTGGAGGAACAAAAAGCCACAACAATTGGTGGTAGACACTGTTGGTGGCATCCTCAAAAGCTCTGACTGCCCTCTTCCTTCTTCCTAACAGAAGTCTCTAGGACCACAGTTCAGCAAAGTTGTTACTATAATGGTTTATTATAGTGAAAGGACACAGAGGCACATAGGGCAGATATCAGGAGACACCAAGTGGTGGAACTTCTAGTTATCCTCTTCAGATAGAGTCCTGAGGATCATGCTTACTTCTCCCAGCCATGACATGTAATGATATGTGTGGAGTACTGCCAACAGTGTTCACCCCAACACTGGTTTTCAGAGTTTTTACTGGGGCTCAGTCACGTAGACATAGCTGACCGTTCCCATGCCAGGCCTTGCAGAAGCTGAGCTGATAAAACATGGCCTCAGGCCTCCACCAAAGATCACATTGATAGTGTAGACCATCTGGTATGACCCACGGTCCCCAGGTACACAAAGACACTCTTATCAGACAGGAAATATTAAGCTTAGAGGTGATCTCCCAGAAGCCAGGGATCAAACCAGTGGGCAAGTCCAACCTACAGACTCATGGGGGTTTTGCTTTTCACTTCTGTCTGTAAAAAGGATATAGACAGGGATCATCTCTCTTTCCACACTTGGCTGTTTTTCTGTGAAGATGTGAGCCCTGGAACTGTAGCAACCACAGTGTAACCATGAGGAAGGTGGCAAAGAGGAGATATGGGAAGTCTTCAGTTCTTGCTAATGTCTTGAGACAAAACTTTCTTTACATGAGATATTACATATCACCATAATGTTTAAACTATTATAAGTTAGATTTTCTTATTAATTGTAGCTGAAAACTTCCTAACTCATATACCTGGTCAATGGAATATTATAGTCTGGCTGAGAGCCAGTCATTAGGATGCAAAGCAATTGAGAGTTTCTGAGGCAACCTGTACTAGGATACAAAACACACCTGGGTGATAGTCACAGAGTCACCAGTTAATCTCATGGGGAGCGTGTATAATACGGGCAGAATAGCAAAGTCCCAAGGTACGTGATATGGGTTTGAAGTTTGATTCTATCCATACTTCACGGTGTGACCTTGAGCAGTTCACTCAACTGTTCTGAGCCTCCATTTCCCTATTTGAAATAGAAACCAAATAAAAGTCCACCTAATTCACAGTATTTGGAGGAATTACATGACAACTCTTACTTTTGATGGACAGAACCTCAAATGGCTTAGGCAAGAGGCAGAGATAAAATTCATTTTGATGGGCAGACAGTACTTATGCAAATTATTTCAGGGCCATATGGAAGTGCTGAGCTAGAAGCTTTCCCAGGATGCTAAGGAGACTCATATGATGGGTTCTTAGTCCAGTCCTGCGAGAGGGAGAATTTCCCAGGTTGAATTTTGGAGAATGGGAGTGAATCAGGTGATAAAAAGTAAGAAGAGTACTCTGGGCTGAAGGTACAACACAGAAGAGAGGAACAACATGATAAGGTGCACATATGGTGGTTCATGCATGTGTGTGTGCGCGTGTGTGTGTGTGTGCACGTGGGTGTGACAGAGTATGGGCTGCCAGGCAAGCAGCTCAATATTACCAATAAGTAAGGAGTAAGGATCAGGTGGGAGGTGAGGCTGGACAGGTGAGTAGGGACCACCTCCTGCAAGGATGTCTCTGTGCCAAGCTAAGACACACAAATTTGCTTTGCAGCATTTCTTTTCACTGTGCAAGAAAGGAGAAAAAAATACCGCCTCAAGCAGATTTTAAGCCAATCCAGCACATAAACGAACAAAAGCCGCTGTCATTCTCCTTTTTTATGCTTAAGGCTCGACAATTTTCCTTCAATTTCACTCTACCTTTCTTTTACTGTATCCCCATTCAGCAGGTAAGTACCTTTTTTTATATACTTTATTGGCTTTTCCTTTCAAGCTACAAAATGCATGCTTGTGGCAACAAGTCAAAAACAGAGGCTTACAAAGAAAAAGGCAACAGCTTCTCCCTCCTTGCTCACTCCCTGACACTCACCCACTGAAGAAACAAGGCTAAGGTTTGTGCGTGAGCTTCTACACTCTCTCTATGTTTATACAACCGTATATAAACAGATATAGTCACAGTCATAAAGGGCTTTTTTCTACTTCTTATAAATTGGATTATACTAGTCTCATTCTAGTATGTAACTCACTGAGGTTAATACATAATAATGCAACTGGCTCAGATTACAGGACATAATTTATCGACATAAAACTGTATAGTATTCCACTGAATGAGTAAACCTCTCCATTAATTCAGCCATCTAAATCAAGTAGAAAATATTGAGTTTGCTTCTGCCTTTTGTAGCCATTCTCAATAATACTGCAATAAACATGCCAGTGCATTTTTCTTTATATACTAGTACTTTTATTTTTATAGGACAGATTTCTCAAAGTTGGACTTGTGAGTAAAGGGTATTCACATGTCTAATTTTAATGGACACTGCCAGATTAATTTCTTAAAAAATAATGGCGTTATATTTGAATTACAGCATTGTGCCTATTTCTCAAATGAGCAGTCGATTAGAAGACACCATTTGTTTTTTATTCATAAGATTAGCAAGTGTAGTCCAGGGTGAAGGAGAAAGGATTAACGTGTTTGAGGGTCTTAGGAGAAAAGGTGAGCTACTTGAATGGCAAAGCTTCCTTGGGTCCTCCCTGTGGTCTGGGTGCTTAAGAAGTGGACTAGAGCCAGGCGTGGTGGCGCACGCCTGTAATCCTAGCACTCTGGAAGGCTGAGGTGGGCAGATTGCTTGAGGTCAGGAGTTCGAAACCAGCCTGAGCGAGACCCCCCCCCATCTCTACTAAAAATAGAAATTAATTGACTAACTAAAAATATATATATACAAAAAAAAAAAATTAGCCGGGCATGGTGGCACATACCTGTAGTCCCAGCTACTCGGGAGGCTGAGGCAGTAGGATCGCTTGAGCCCAGGAGATTGAGGTTGCTGTGAGCTAGGCTGACGCCACGGCACTCTAGCCTGAGTAACAGAGTGAGACTCTGTCTCAAAAAAGAGAACTGGACTAGATCACCTAATTTTAAGCAAGTCGCCTGGCTACCCAGGAAGATTATACCCTGTGCCAGAAGAGTCCCAGAGCAAAGTGGTCCTGAAACTAAAATAGCTCATGGCCATTCCTTGATTTCTTTCCTTATCTTACTGATGGAATAAGCCATCAACTCTCCCATCCCAGATCTTTGCTCAAGCAGTCTCCTCTTCCTAGGCTGCCATTCTTCCTCCAGCCCAGATGCTCATGCCATTTCCTTACTCTTAGTTCAAGATGAAGCTCAACTTCCACCTTTTCCAAGAAGCCTCCAAATATCTCCATTGTAATTACTTCCCTCCTCTACCATTCACTGAACAACCATAAGAGCAACCACTAATGTCATCATGTATGATGTGCGAGGCATCATGTTATGCACATTATATGCATGATCTTATTTTCTCCTCAATAACCTCATTTAGGTGGGCCATTTTAATATCCACATTTTGAAGGTAAGAAAACTAAGGTTCAGAAAGGTTAAGTCACTAGCCCAAGGGCACATAGCCAACATGTGTTGGAGCTGGGCTTTACATTCAAGTCTACCTGACTTCAAAGTCTAGACTCCAGTTATCATCCAAGGCTGCATAACAAAAGAAAAAATTCAATTGAGCAGGTTTCTGCTTTAATGGCAAACTGGTTGAGCCATTGCTTTGAAAACACTGCCTGCCATAGATGAATTTGTTTTCTACATATTCTGAGTGGTCTTATACCCCAGTGAATCTTATGAATGGAGCAAAGTTGTCAAGTTCTACAGTAAATGGCATGCAATGTGATGTTACCAGAATTCATGCTTTCTGCTACTAATTTTTCACTGGGTTGTAAGCTTTAATTTAACTGTCAGACCCTGGGTCTTTTGCCAGCGCTAATGGAAGACTGTGGCAGTGATGGTAATTATTTCTAGACACTGGTACCTCCTTCGTTTACCTTCTGGTCGCAAATACTCAGCAGCTTCAAGCTAATTTCCTTTCTTATTTTCTTCATTAGTTTGCAAACTCCCACTGCCAACAAAAACAACCCATCTGATAAAAACGTCAACATGGAGTGTTCAAAATATTAAAACTGTCAAATAAAAATTTCGTCTCTACAAGGCAGTCCAAATATGTCACACATGTGCAAACCAGTTTCCAAAGACAGATTGCATAGGTCAAAAAGTTGTTAGGCTACAACTACAACAACAAACCCAACCACGACAGGTTCTTGTAGATACTGGTTTGATGCCTTGAAAATCAGCTTCCTATCTACTCTGGACAAATTTGATAAAAATACTGGCATCAAATGTCCTTGCCTCCAATGAAGACCACGGGTTTTCTGCTCTCAGTGAAATTAATAGCAGAATTACCTGAAAGGAGACACTAGGATTTGGCTTGCTGTTTATATTTCATTCTTCCCGCTATTAAACAATGCCGACAGAAGATGAGGCCTGTCAACCAACACTTATTATCAGGGATGCTATTCTCTCGCAGATCTCAGAGGCTGAACACTGATTCAAATAGCTAGGTAGCAACCACAGTTGTGGATGGGAATAAAAGCACCAAAGATAATTGGAAACCAGACAGGAAAGGTGACTAACCTTGGGTGGCGCTGAGTTGCAAAAAGAGACAAAAAGTGAAACACGAATGGATAATTTTAAACAGGCTTTCAAGGGGGGAAAAAAATCTTCCCAAATGGAATGCTTTTCCAAATAAACACTGGCATATTAACAGTGCTGATTTGCAGAGATGCAGTCATGTAAAGGGGCCTTCATCTTCCACCTGGCCCAATTCAAAGGAGGCTCGTGAGAGGACACTAGAATGTGTGTGTGTGTGTGTGTGTGTGTGTGTGTGTGAGATCAAGTCCTACCCCTCATAATAAAGGGAGAGGAGAGTCGGTATAAAAAAGCAGAGTAATGTCTGGGAAAATACTTACACACGCACACACACACACACGTGTGTGTCTTGTTTTTGTGTGTGTATGATAGAGAATGCCAAACGAAGTCAGAAGCAGAGAGGAAGACAGAGACAGACAAGAGACAGAAATTAAGACAAAGAGAGACAGAGGCCAAATAGGAACAGTAGCAGAAAGAGGAAAACAGAATATCTTAAACGACAATTTTGTATCTACGCAACCAGGACTTAGTTAACTATTTTGCATATATTTTTAATTTGTATACAGCTTAGCAGGAAGAAATAAATCAAGAGGTCATGTGGGATCATTTAAGTGTTTTCCAAACTGCCCAAGCAGTTCCTGGAAAGGAGATCTGAATTCCTTGTTCATTGCAGTGAGGTTGAAACTTCATTGCTTTACAAGGTTGTCGGGATCTAAAGAGTTTGAATTCATTTTCATTCTGTTCTGTCACTTATTTTTACTGGAAAACATATACATATAATAATATTAAATAGATAAGAGCTAGTGAGCACTGAGTCAGGCATTTCTTTAAGTACTTATATAGATTAATCCATTTAATCCTCATTACAACAGTATGACGTAGGTCCTACTATCATCATCCTCATATTGCACATGAGGAAACTGAGTCACAGAAGGATTAAAAAACTTGCTCAAAGTTACACCGCTGGAAGTTACAGAGCCAGGATGTATATAATCAAGACAGATCTGGCCTTGGAGCCTGTGCACTTAATTTTATTGTACACACTGACCCCACCCCTACCATGCTGTATTGTGAAGTTACGTATTTCTATATATTCTAAAAAAAATAGAGTGCCATGAGAACTTCCATAGACATAAAATGTCATGATCAGAAAATGTCTTTTAAGCCAAAGGTCCGGATATTGCTAGGGTAAGCCATTTTAACCTGCCTTCTCTACAGCAGAACTTCCTGCCTACCCTAAGCGACTGTGCATTGTATAATAATTCCCAAGATGGTATTTTGCAGCATCTTCTAAGCATGCTTGCTTCTGGAATTTTGTTCGTCACAGATTTTGCCTAACAACACAGATACTCTCTGAGGTCTCCCCCAATTCTAAGACTCCTGGACTCTGTGGTTCTTTACTTAGCAACTATGAATAAAAACAATAAGGAAAAAAATTTTTAAATCATTTTAAAATCAGAAAAATATAAGCCATGTATATATATATATATATATATATTTTTTTTTTTTTTTTTTTTTTTGCTTCTTCAACAACTGTTCATCGAGCACTCACTTTGTGCAAGGACCCTGTTCACAGCAGAGAGTAACGCGTGAAGCTGACTTTCAGGTGTCAGGAGGGGTGGCACAGAAATAGACAGTAAACAAATAGCAAACAAAGGATGCCACCAGGGAGTGACGAGTACTGTGACAAGTATACTAATGCAGGGTGAGGGGTAGAGAGTGAAAAGAAGTAGCTCTTTTAGCCAGGAGGGTTTGGGGAGGTGACATTGAATGTGGCATTGGAGCAGAGTTCTCAACAAGGTCAGGGGGTGAACCGTGTGACTACCAGGGGAAGAGTGTCCAAGGCGGAGGGAAGAGTAGGTGCAAAGGCCCTGGGGCAGATACCCACATGCTCGAGGGTCCACAAGGAAACCGATATGGCTAGAGGACTGCACCAGTGGGAAGCGATGACAAAGGTTTGCAGAGAGACCAGGGGCAAGGAGTGAGGTAGCGCCTTGCAGGCCATAGGAAGCACTTGAGTCCTTTCCTATTGCATGGCCACTTGAGGAGCTTCAAAGGAAGGAAAGGAAGGCCTTGCCCTACCAGGCAATGAGCCTTGAGAGCCTGTTTCTCCTAGAAACAAGGGTAGGCAGTGTTGACCCCAAAACGCCACCTCAGAAGGAGAGTAGCAAAGGAATCTGATCACTAAGGCTTCTGGAAAATAAAAAAGTTATCAAGGGGGTGCTTCGGGCAGAGCTGTAGCATGGTACCACGGAAAGGTGGGCAGGGTTGCAACAATGAGATCCTATGGACTGGAGTCCACATGCCAGGTTGTCCACTGAAGGAAATGTGTGTGGGATTATACAGTTTTGATACTGGGTTTATAAATGCTTTCCTTTATTTATTTATGAATTTTTTTTAATACAAAGGAAGACAGAGGTTGCCTCCACTTCCTCAGTTCCCATTCAGTCTGTATCTCCATCTCAGCTCCCTTCCCTTCTCCATGGAAACTTCTTTGACTGATATTACCAAGGACTTCCATGTCGTCAAACTCAATGACCACATTTTTGAACTTTATTTTGCTCAGTCCCTCAACACCACTTGCCATAGGATTGCTTCAAGCGCTGGGCTCTCAGCTTGGATGGCCTGTCCAGTCATCCTCCTGTCTCCCCAGTGATGCCTTTGTGTGTAACTGCTGCTCTTCCTCCTCTACTTGACCCCAACACTTGGCGCTGCTCAGGGTTCAGTCCTGGGCACTCCCCTCTTCCAGGTCCTTCCCTTCCCTTCATTTTCCATGTTAGGTTTCCAATTAATCCAAAAGATCTCAGAGTTGGACTCCACCAGGCATAAACAGACCATTATGTTTGCCCGTGTACTGGCTAGAATATGCGAAGAAAATGGGTCTCTGTGTGGCCTTAGGCAGGTGCCAAGGGAAAGTGGGATGACCGGAATAACAAAAGATATTTAGCCACTGTGTGTGCTGCTTATCTCAGTGTGACCATGGAGTTTTGAATATTTATTGCCAAACTGCTTGCAAGGAGTCTGCAATACTGGCAGCTGTATTGAAAAATAAAAGAAAGATTTCTGGCTCTAGGCTTTAAAGCAACCAGAATTACTAATGATTTCTCAGCTGGCCTCAGTGCTATCAGTGAGAAGACACCAATTTTTTAATTCAGAAAGTTATTAATTACAGGCAACCTTTAAGTACAGACAGCCTCCTTGGCCTCGTCTTTACTTTATATTCTAAATTCAAGACATTGAGAATGTAATAAACCCACAATTTTGGTATCATTCAAAACTAATAGCTTTTCTTTTAATTATTGCAGGTTAAGGCTTCCTTCATTTATATGCATTATTTGAGAATTTTAACTGGAGCACACGAATATCAAAGAAGGCCTTTGAGCTTTTTCAAAACTTGTTCCTTTCCACTGTTATAAACAATTATAAGGTTCAGTACGGGAAATTTTCTAGCTCTGTTTTGTTAACCAAGCTTAGGAGAACTTGGACTCTGCTTGTTTAAGTGATAAAAATAGATAGATGGGTAGATAGGAAGGATTAGATAAATAGGTAGATATTGATGACAGGTAAATATGGTCAATAGCTAGAGATAGACACAGATATCTCTGTTCACAAGAGAAAACACACAATAAAGGCATTATTTCATTTAATCTTCATAGCAACTCTATATGGAACATGAGTTTTTATTTCCATTTCACATGAGCAAACCGAAGCGGAACAATGTTGAGTAATTTGTTCTAGGTTACTTGGTTTGAAAATGGAGGATCCATTGAAGATGAAGATGATGATGATGATGTTGTTGATGGTAACAACTCAATAACCATCTCTTTAAAAACTCTCCTATGTGATAGGCACCATACTTGGCATTTTATAGGTATTATATCACTTAGGTACCACAAGACATCTTTAATTATCCTTGTCTTCTTTTTTTTTTTTTTTTTTTTAAGAAACAGAGTCTCCTATATTGCCCAGGTTGATCTTGAACTCCTGGCCTCCAGCAATCCTCCTGTCTCAGCCTCCCAAAGTGCTGGGATTATAGATGTGAGTCACTAAACCTAGCCTAATGATCCCTATTTAAAGTAAGAAACTTGGGGACCAGAGCAGGTAAGTAGCATTGCCTAAATCTCAAAGTTGTAAGTGCTGGGGTCATAATTAGAGTCCAGGTCTATCTGACATCAATGGTCAAGATCTTTCCATCGCACCATGTTTTGCATCTACTTGTTTGGTCTTTTGTAATTTTAATTAAATATGTAGGACAAAAGCCATCAATCTTGTCTATGCAGACTTCAGAAGTCTGTTGGGAAGTTGTGTTGTTCGTCTCTGTGTGGATTGCTTATGGAGGTTCACAGATAGAGAGCATCAGAAAAGGCTCTGCTCAGGAATATCTCCTGGGTATTATATTTTGAGATTTAAGTAAATAAGAGCCTCTTTAAAAATGTAAATACCACCTGAAAATGTTAAGCCTATTATAAAGTCACACCTTAGCTTTAACAGTTAGATAATCCAATTTATACTTGAGCAGCATACTGAATGGGAACTGTAACTGTGCTAGAATGAATCATTTTCCTCCTTGCCTTCAGTCTGGGACATTGCAAAGAAGAGGAGGCATGAAAATAGCTGGGTAGATATTTAAAAAAAAAATAAGCTTTTCGTTTTAGAATAGTTTAGGATTTACAGAAAAATTGTGCAGATAGAACAGAGTCCCTGAATACCCCACTCCCAGGTCCCACTATTACTGATATCTTACATTAATGTGGTACATAGATCACAATTAATGGACCAATATTAACATATTATCATGAAGTATAGGCTATAGTTTATTCAGATTCCCTTAATCTTGACCTTTTTCTATTCTGGGACACCACATTACCTTTAGATGGCTCCTTAAGCCCTTCTTGGCTGTAGTAGTTTCTCAGAGTTAACTTGGTTTTGATCACCTTGAGCGTTTGAAGAATAGTGGTCAAGTATTTTGTAGAATGTCCCTCAGTTGGGATTTGTCTCACCTTTTTCTCATGGGGTCATGGGTTTGTAGGAGGGTTGAGGTCAAGGGCCAACACATCAAGGCTGCACACCATCCACGTGACTCATCATTGCTGATGTTCACCTCCATGGCATGGTTGAGTGGTGTTTTCCAGCTTCCTCCATTGTAAGGTTTCTCTTCTTCTCCCTTTACCTTCTGTTTTCTTTGGAAGAAAGTCACTGTGTGCAGCCTAGCCCACACTTAAGGAGTGGGGACTGATATTCCCCCTCCTTGAGGAGGGACTATCTATGTAAATTATTTGGAACTCTCTGCACAGGAGATTCGTCTGTTCTCCCTCATTTATTTATGTATTCAATGATTTATATATATCAGCATGGACTCGTGGACATTTATTTTATGCTTCGGACTGTAATCCAACCCTACTTTTTCTTTCTTTTTTTTTTTTTTTGCTTTTAAAAATTTTTTTATTTCAGAATATTATGGAGGTAGAAACATTTTGGTTACATAATTTGCCTTACTTGCACAGATAGAAGTAATACTGAATTCTTTCCGTGCTTGAATTATTCCAGCTTTGGCCATTGGGAGCTCTTCCAATGGACTCCCATGTACTTTAGACGTTTTCTCATCATTTTGGGTGGTTTTTGGTATTTTTGTTTGTTTGTTTTAGCATTTTCTTACTTTCTGGTACTTTGAGATGCTCCCAGTTTATCTAGTGTATTTTTTGCTCCAGTCTTAGAATCAGTCCTCTCTTTGAGGAGCACTGACTCATTCTATTGGAGAATGGTATTTATTGAAGACAGGAGAATGTTATTAGAAACCGGGATATGGTTTCTAAGAGTGTTTGTTGCTACTGGGTGTCATTCCTTCTAGGTCCTCTGAACTGACAGAGAAAGAAATGTATGTACTTATGGGAGATTTATTTGGGGGGCTCTGATTCCTAGCACAGAGTTTCAAAAACCCTTGAACTTTCTTAGGTGACAGGCATGTCTTTGTTATACTAATGAGGCAGGTAATGGTACCCTTTAACTTGTGGATTTGAAACTAATTCTAAGTGGTTAGAGCCAGAATTGAATTGAACTGTAGAATACCCAGTTAGCATAAGAGAATTGGCTAAAAAATGCAAACTGAGATAAAGGAACCTCACTGCATGTTGAGTTGTTAGCATAATCACACAGGAGAATTATTTTAAGTCACTTTGACACTGAATATTTTGACTTACATTCCAAACGGCATATATTGTAGAAACAAACTTAAACTGTTTCCAGTAGTCTTAGTGTTAATGATGCTATTGTCATTGTTATGTTGAAATTATACATATATGCATATAAAAATATATATATAATGATGATGTCATTTTGTATCTACATTTTCAGCATGAGAAAATAGATACAAATATAATATCAAAACAATTAATTAAAAAAACAATAATTTTTATTTAAATTGAGAATACCATATGAATTCAGGGATTTTTGTCTAAAAAGTATGTGTTTCCTAGCTCTGAATACTAAAGAGGCATTGTCAGCTCATTAGCAATTAGCACCCTAGGCTCAGATTGTGGTCTCTAAATTCCACTTTCTATGAAAAAAAAATTAGGGCTACTTGGAGAAATGGTTAACTCCAGGAATAAGACAGGAAATAAACAAGAGGATCTTGGGACATTTTTCACATCTCTGAAAGTATAGAAGTTATGAAAAATAAGTATTTGTGTCTAATGACACAAAAGTTAATCTGAAGAGGCTTTTACTGGCTAAAGGTGAGATAATTTTGTGGTCATAAAAAATGACCACAGAAAATTGAAACACAACATCCATTAAGTTCTTAATTAAACCTGAAAAGTAACTAGTCACTGTTGGCAGTTGCTAGGACATCAGCTGATTATTCTAAATTGATAATTAAAGGAAAAGAAATCAAGCATCTATCCTGCTTTTTGTAAATAGGCTGTATTTCAGAAGCACCAAATAGTTTCTTGTGGGAGAACCACAGTTAATCAATACAGAAAAATTATCTAATTTGAAAATCACTATTTTTCAACCACAAAAAGTGGGGCAACCAGTATCTCTAGATGTATGCAACAGGAAGTACATAGTATCACCCAAGAGGTATTTTTCCCAATAATTAAACAAACAAAAAAATAAGTCTTTTAGACCTAACTACTAGTTTATGGGAAATAAAAGGAGTAGAGAAAGATATTAAACAACATTACCATCAGCCAAATCCAGAAGATGAGACATTCTATGAGATAAATGACTGTTTTTCTCCCACAAATAAATAGCATGAACAAACAAACAAAAAAAAGAGGATTAACTATTACAGTTGTATTACAGGGTATCCCAAACTTACCATACATAGGGAAAATGGGAAATTATAGCTAAGTGTACCTTTATTTATAAAATATTCATTACAAAATATTTCCTTTATGTGGAGACTTTTGGGATACCCTGTATTATATAATACTGTTACAGTTAAAATGTGAGGATAGGTTAAAAAGATATTTTAAGACAAATGAAGAATAGTAAATATAGATTAAATAGTAGATAACATATATTAAAGTATTAAATTTGTTGAGTGTAATAATGATATTATAGTTATGTGTTTTAAAGAGTCCTTATCTGCTATTGATGCATACTGAAGTATTTAAAGGTAGCTATATCTTGTTTGCTGTAAACTATTATAGAAAAAATAAATCAGGGAGAATAGCTGAAACAATAGTGGTAAAAGTTAATCATTGTTGGAGCCAGGTGATTAGTGCCTGGAAGTTCATTATACGGTCACTCTATTTTTTGTATGTTTGAAATTTTCTATGAAAAGGCTTTAAAAACTAAAAATAATTATTCATAAATGCATCAACTAATTTTACTGAGCCCTGCTCCTGCGTCAGGTCCTGTGCTAGGATCCCATATAAAAAGATGAGTAACCTGTGGACTCTAACCTCAAGGCCCTTACGCTGGACTACAGGAATCCAAGTTGCGAAGAGATCATCACCTCACAGGTGCATGCCAGTGAGATTTTCCACAGGGAGGACTTTGGTACACTATGCATTCCTTTTTTGTTTGTTTTTAAGACAGAGTCTTGCTCTGTCAACTGGCTAGAGCGCAGTGGCATCATCATAGCTCACTGCAACCTCCAACTCCTGGGCTCAAGTGATCCTCCTGCCTCCACCTCCCAGAGCGCTAGGATTACAGCCCCACCCTGTGCATTCCTTCTGACATCCCACTTGAGGCTGTCCTTCCTACTCTCAAAGAGTTTCAGCCATGAACCTCCTACTGTTCATGAAAATACTGTCTGAAATCCAAAGTTAGTCAAGCCTTGGAGGCCACATCCAGACCACAGCAGTGAGTGGTGGGCAAGCCAACGTTCCCCAAAGTGATTCATCACAGCTTCTGGACTGTCACTCAAAGACGGCGCGGCTTCTCCAAAGGACATTTGGAGAACATCAAGCTGTAATGGCAGCTGGTGGGTGGGCGTCCTGGGCTGGCTCTTGACTATTAGGTGGATCGGATAAGCAAGCCATCAGCAACACTTCTCGACTGATCAAATGAGAAAGTGATTCACTGTGAATCAGCCAAGTGAAAGTCTCTGACACACCCTGTGGTGGAAAACTCACATTCACTAGCGCAGTCACTGTGTTCATTAATAGAAGCTGTCATTTCCTAACACATAAGATGTGCCTGGCTTTATGGCATGCGCTTTGTATATCTGATCTTATTTAGTGTTCATAGCAAATTTGCTTGCATTTAACCCCCATTTTACAGATAAGAAAATTGAGACTCAGAGAACTAACTTGCCCTAACAGCATTTAGGAACTTTTTTTTAATCAATCAAAAAATGTTTTATTTCAGAATATTACCAGGGTACAAATGTTATAGGTTACCTATATTGCCTTTGCCCCATCTGAGTCAGAGCTAAATTTTAAAACAATGTGCATGTCAAATAAAGAACACATCTGTGAGCTAGTTCAGCTTCCTAGTTTCCAGCTTCAGACTTCTGCTCTACTCCTTGCTACTGCAAATGAACCTCTTACTGAAGCCAATTCCTGATTCCCCATCTAAAAAGTTGCAGATTCTAGAAAATGGAACACAAGCCAACACTCTTCCATTCTTCACATGATGTAGAATGGCCAATTCGTACTTGTACTTGGGCAAGTACTGTATACACCAAACACATAATATGGCTGTGTATACACACATATACATACATTCTTCATGTATAGCTGTAAAATACATGCAAAAGTTGAAAAAATTTTATAAGGTCATTGAATACAATTGCAATGTCAGTTTTGTCCACCTTACAAAAACTTTCAAACACTTGAAAGTTGACAGAGTTTTTATTAATGGTTCTTTCAAATAATCTTCTAAAACACATGCCCAGCTGATGGTTTTTAAAAAATCAAACAGTATAAAACTGTGTACTATGTGCAACATTAGTAATACAAATACCAGTTAATAATTATTAAGCACAAATTATATCCAGAACTGTTCTGAGCACTTTTCAGGCATCGATTCATATAATCCTCATGACATCCCTGAAGGTATGCCTTATTATTATAATACTATCTTTTAACAGATGAAGTGGAGCACAGAAACTTTAAATGACTTCCCCAAGTCCACATAGCTGAAATGAGTTTCCTTCCTACTTCCAACCAACCTCCCAAGTCTACCAGTTCCTCTCCCCAAAACAAGCACCGTGACCAATTTCCTGTGGGTGTTCCAAAAATATTCTATGCATACTCAAGCACTGTTTTTGATGAGAGGAGTAAATGTATGGGAAAGTATAGAGAAATGATATAACCAACACCTATGTACTCACCATCCACAATTAACAAGAGTGAATATTTAATTATATTTGAGCCAGATTGTATTTAAATTTTTTAAAGCACCCAAAACCATTAAAATCTCCCTTTTAACCTCTTTCCAATTCCATCTCCCCTTTCCAGGCAAGCGTTATCTTTACAGTTGAGCATCTTCTAATCCTTTTTTTTATTCTAGATCTATATAACATCCATAAACAACATATAATATTGTATTTGAATATAAACATTCATGTATTTTTATCTACTTAATGTACCTTTCTGAAACATCCATTTTTCCTTGACATTATTTTTGAAGATCTATTTATGTTTATACATACTGATCTCATCCATTTATCATCACTGCTGTTCAGGATTCTATAAAAATCATATTTTATTTATCCATACTCCTACTTTGATGTGAATATGTCAATATACTTTGAAAAAAAATTTTTTGAGGTAAAATTCGTACAACATAAAATTCACCATTTTAACTATTTTAGAGTGCACAGTTTTAAAGAGGACTAATTTAAAACAAACTGTAGACCTCTCAGTTGAGATACGATGAGCATACCAGGACGAATGAGGAGATACCAATTCCCCTGACATTTCTTTCCTTCAAAGTTGTCTTTTCAAACTCCCCAAGCCCAAATATGTCACAGCCACCTTGAGTCATCTATTGATTTATTTCTTCTGCTTTGCACAAGTCCCTTTGCAAAGTTTAAATGGGTCTGTAAGTCTGGATTGGCTTATCTGGCCAAAGAGTGGAATAGCTCTCCATCTTAGTCAGCTCAGTCTGCCAAAACAAAACACCGTAGACCGGGTGGCTTAAACAACAGAAGTTTGTTTCTTACAGTTCTGGAGGTTGGAAGTCTGAGATCAGGGAGCAAGCATGGCAGGCTTCTAGTGAGGGCTCTCTCCCTGTCTTGCAGACTGCCACCTTCTTGCTGTATCTCTGTGGCCAGAGAAGCCTCTGATCTCTCTTCCTCTTCTTATAAATTCATTTAGCCTCAACTACATCCATCAAGGCCCTATCGCCAAATACTATCACATTGGGAATTAGGACTTCAACATATGAGTTTGGGGGGGGGGGGAACACAAACATTCAGTCCATAGCACTCTCTATAAACATAAGTTTTTGTAGCTAAACCTGATAGGTATGCAAACCCACTGGCGTGGATGAGAAATATTGGAATGAGTTAAATGTCCAAAAAGTATGCAAATTCTGCACCTGGGCACAGGTATGAATCCAGAGAAGCCAAATCATCACTCTCTATTTCAGACCCAGGAAGTAAATCAAACATTTGCATCTGGGACAAAAAAAAAAAACTCTGCCTCTCTACTTGTTTGTGAAAACTGCCACTCATAAATAAGAGATCAAACTAGAAACGCACATCGAACCTTATACAGCCTGAGCTGGGCCAGCCAGGAAGGGAACAGAGTGAATTATAAACCCTCCAAGAGAAGAGAAAAGGCTGCACAGGTCCCTGGAGCAAGACCATAGCTATGAAGGAAGACCCTGAACCACCCAAGAGCCCGAAGAATGCGCTAGCTACCCAGAGGCTGTTCCACCGACAGGAATGGATCATGCAATTAAGTTCAATAACCAATTTGACCAAAGAGATTCCGGAATTGACCATCTATCTGACTAAACCAAGGTTCGCTTCCTCTCTGCTTACCTACAGCAGGTGATTGTATGGTACAGACAAAGGAACTAGTTTTAGGGTTATTGTACACCTGAGTTCAACTCCACTTGCATCACTTACAAATTGCCTATAAAATACACCTTGGCAGGGAATTTGGAATCTACTTTCCAGGGATCTAGAATCTACTTTCCACATCTATAAAAAAGGAATAATCACGTAGTTCTCTTAGGGTCCATTGGAAAGAACGTGTTGGGTGTTTACTGTATTCCAAGAGGTGTACTAAACTTATGTAACCTTGACAACAATCAAAACAAGTACTATTTTAACCCCATACTACAGTCAAGGAAACTGAACCATAGAGAAGCTGAGTCGCTTGCCTGCCCAAGTCACACAGCTAGTGAGAGTAGGATGAGAAAGATCATGTGACATTTAGCAGTTTCTAGGCACTAGGGAGACTCTCAATAAATGCTTCCGTATGTTCACCCTATGTTAGTCTCACTAACACTAATGAATTTGGGGTTTAGGCAGTCCAGGCTCCTTTAAAATGTAAATATTTTAAGGACAACACATAGCACATCAAACCATATCAGCCGTGAAATCCAATTAGCTTAGCATCTTTCTTTCTAAACTTCCCTGAAGTTAAAAGTCACCTGGGGTACTAGATGTCTCTCCACACTTCCCAGGACCCTGCCCTGGAGAGGCTGAAGCAGTGTCTTGGGATTGGGGCTGCGAATTTGTATTTTTAATAGGCATCTCAGGTGAGTTTGATACTCGGGTAGCTAAGGAAACTGGCATACTCACTGCCCACCAACAGGTCTGCTTGACAGGGAAGCCTCATGTACAAGCTGCACGTTAAGTGGTTCAGCTGTGCTCCCCCTTGGGCCTGGCTGCTCTTGCATGTTTTCTGAAGGAAGATTAAGAAAATGAGTCTGGACTAAGTAGAGAATGAGAGGGGTCCCTGCTGGGAAGGTGAAACTTTTTTTTTTCCTGAAAAGAGATGTTGGCAAGGAAAATTCTGATCCTTTGCAGGCACTGAGTAGGAAATATGGAAGCTTTCTGCAAATACACGTGTGTGTGCACACACACACACACAGTATCTCTGTAGTTTGCTAAGAACATATATGAAAAAGGTACAGAGAGAACAAAAGAGAAAGAAAAGGATGTGTGAGTAGTGTAAGTTCTCAGCAGCCATTTGCGAGCTGTAAGGCCACGGCCATAAAATGCAGCCTAATAGTAAGTTTGCAAAAGCATAATCCAAATATTTCTAATGTCATTTCAATATGACTTTGATTTCTGTGTTAATATAGAGTGACAAATTTGCCCTCTTTACAATATTTGACTGCAGTTAGTATTAAGATGAGTGTTTATTCCCAAGAATGCCTGAGTGGCTTAGGTTTGTTCTGGGATTTGGAGGGAAGCGAGACCAGGATAGACCCTCACTTGTGATAAACCAAGAAGTGAATATATGGCGTTCATCCAACCACCAAGTCCTTAAGTAATGAAGTCAGATTAACTTCAGTTAGAATTCTGTTTCTGTTTGTCTGCCACTTAGCTAACAATTTGGGGCAATTCCTAAACTTTCTGAGCCCTATCTCCTTCCCTAAAATGGAGACAGTGATAATAATAATATCTTTCACGTTTTTTTGTGGGGATTAACTAAGAGGAGTCTAGGTATTCAAAAAATGTCCTCTTTGTTTGTCTTTTACTACAACTGCCCCCCCGTGCCCAGGCTATCTCTGGACTCTCTCGCTTTCTGCTTGTTCGTGAGATCCAGAGAGGCAGGGATCATGTCCGTGTTTTTTTTATTTTTTCATCACTGTATCCTTAGTGCCATGCATGGTAGCCAACAAATATGTGTAGAATGGATGACTGAATGAACAAGCATCAGCTTCCTGAAGAACCTGAGCAGCCCTGTGCTTCCACCTGCTCCTTCCCACCACTCTCCTGACTCTATTCTATTCCCTTCCTGAGGGTAGAGGCATCTGAACAATATCCTGACAGTAGATATTTTTGGCTGAAGATGCTGGGTATTGAGCTCTTTCTCTCTCTCCATCTGCCTTTATTTCTGTGCTACTAATAGCTTTGTGGATTTTTACCCCATAGGATGAATGGCAGCTCTTGGCTGAGAACATCTGAAGTGACCCCGGCGACATCAAGTTATTTTAAACCTGTGATATCTCATCTGTTTAACAGTCAAAGAGGAGCTCCACGGGCCCTCCCAGAAACATATAGAATAGGCTGGCTGTTTGAGGAGCACTAAAGTAATGAGCCTTCTCTTCCTTCCCCAGATGTGTCAGATGAGGTCAAAGTGAAAAGGTGATATGTCAAAGAGGAACAGGGAAGGTCAGTTTACAGTTGGCGTCAGAAATCCTTGACCATGGACCCCAAGATGGAGGCAGAATTAAAAGGAAAGAAATTTGTCTTTTTCAATTACCCTATTCCATCTTGCCTCATACCTTCAGCCTTTACTGATCCCCAACAGCTAGGGCTTCCCAACATTTAAACCTCACTCCATTGCCCTGTAGCTCACTCCTACAATACCCCAGCTTTCATTTTGCTAATCTGATTTTTGAAATTTACATTTATATGTGAGTTAATGAACTAACGTCCTAACTACCTTGAAAAGCAGATTGTTCTTTCTTTGATAGTTCATAATGGGTGTTCCACTGAGTGCGTTTATTGTTCCTCACCATTCTGCCCCCGCCAACCAGCACCATGCCAGGCATAGGCATATCGTAGGTTCTTAATGGATATCTATTGAAATAAAATAATGAATCATTATGCAAGAATAAGGACTTGCATTAGTTTAGATGCTGAGTAACAGAAACTCAAAATAGTAATAGTTTTAACTAAATAATCTTATTTCTCTTTCGTATACAGGTCTAGAGGTTGGCGGTTCAGGGTGATAAGGGGGTTCTGTTTCATAATAAAACAGAGCCAGAAAAAAAAAGAAACTTTAGAGGGACCAGTACTTTTAGAAGCTGCAAGTACTGTACAATTATTTACCGTAGTAAGCAAAATGCAGGCCCTTTAATCAGACAGAATCAAATCCAGGCTCCAGAACTTACTACATGTACAAACTTGGGCAAGTGACTTAACTTTTCTGAGACTAAAGTCTCAGATGTACAAAGAAGAAAACAGGAGGAGGAGGAGGAGGAAGTAGAAGAGGAAAAAGAGGAGGAAGAGAGCTCATAAAAACATGGATGAAGGAAAAGGCCTTTGTCTTTCAGCTTCCAAAGGAAATTTCGATCTCCTTGGTCATCTCTCTGACCCGCTACCCCTACTTACACACATCCCTTCTCTCCCACCACTTCCCCTCTCCTACCACGTTTCAGAATTCCCAGCACAGGGTGAATCAGTATCTCTGGAAGTTGGGAAAACCAGTGAAATAACAGCAACACAAAGGTTTGGGGAAGAGTTCCCCAAAATCTTTTTATCACATTCACAAAAACATGCCCATAAGGTTGCATAGAGTTTATGTACTGGGCACAAGACTTCACACATACTAGGTGAGCAGTGTATTTTAGCTTTCTTCTCTTCCATTCGTCAAAATTAGTGATGCCGATTGGATTTATTTTTATAAAAACCTCTGTTAGAGTTATATCTTCAGATTTAAATCCAGTGTAATCCAAAATCCACTCATTTATTCTCAAGAGCATGACTCTTGAGCTTCTATAATACCTTCAAATGAATATGGGATGTTTTTAATTCCTGGGCATTTAGCAGTGAAGAGTTATTTTAATATCATGTTTTAATTATACATCTCTGGAGGAGGCAGTCCCTAGATAAGGATGCCTGAAATACTAAGAGCAATTTTAGTTCCCTATGCCTTGGTTTTCTAATCAATAATATAGGGGAAATTATGTCAGCCAGGTTCAGAATTCCTGAACTACACTGATTTAGTCATATCCAGTAGAGGACGGGGAAGAGAGGACAAAGACCTAAGTCAGAAACATTTGGAGATATTCTTTATTTTGTTATTTTTATTGAAGACAACCCCCCAGGAGTCTTTTCTTCTCCATTTACAATCTGGAGTTGTCAAGACCTGCTGCACTGGTCTTAAGCATGTGGAAATCCCCTTCATTAACTTGGAAATGCCCTCTCCTCTCTTCTTAGTTGGAGCCTCTGTTACCTGAATATGTTTCTTTTTCTTGGCTTACTCCCTTGATTTAGGAGAGCACATTCTCATTACTTTTCAAGAATCAATGATGCTTCAAAGATAAATTTAATGAGACCTTGTATATCTGAGGATTTTTTTTTAGCAATCAAACTTGATGGGTCATTTGGTTGAGAATAAGATTTTATAATAGTTTGGAAATTATTTTTCATCAGAATTACGAAGACATTCTGTATTGTCGTCCAGATTCCAGTGTTTACATTGCAGTGTTGCACTTGAAAAGCCCAATGTCGTTCCAATTCCAAATTCTTTGGGGCAGTTTTTAAATCTTAGAAAGTTTTTATGACCTTCTTTATCACTACTGCTCTAAAAATTCACAAGGAGGTGGAATTTTTCTTCAATCATTTGGTGGACACTCAATGAGCTGTTTTGTTTTGAAAATTCATATCAGGTAGATCTAATAGTTTGGAAATTGTCTTCTCTACATTTTGTCTGTTCTCTTTTCCTGGCTCTCTAATATTCATATCTTCCTCTCTTATTTTCTCTCTTTTTATCATCTTCAAATCTCTATGTTAAAATTCAGTATATATCTTTCCGTGTTTAATTTCCAGGAGTTCTTGTTTATTCTGTCGCTCTTCCTTTTCTTAAAGTATCCTGTTCTTGTTTTATAAATGCAATGGTCATAAGCTGTTATCTCTCTCAGGATATTAATTGTTGCTTTTGTGGTCCAGTCATTATGTTTCTCCTCTGCATTCCTTTTCCCTGTGTATTTAGGCCATTGACTTTTATATGAGAGGCTTTCCTCAAATGTCCAGCAATCTGAGTATTTCATTCTTATTTAACAGTGAGGCCCTAAAATTATGATTTTGGAAGAAGGAACTTCAAAAATTGCATACATTTTTGGTATACAACATGATGGTTTCACATCCCTCTCTCTCTTTCCCTCCCTCGTCTCTTCCTCCCCCTTCCCACCCAAAATATGACGTTTTGATACATTATGAAATGACTAAATCAAACTAATTAACATATCCATTTAGATGATAGTCATTGTTAATGGGAAGCTCTATGCTTTTAGACAGGACTTGCCAATCAATGAACTTATGGAATTCACTCTAGTAATAAGGACCTAACTATCTCTTTTGGGTACTCCTAAATACCAGTATGTCTGTAGGTATTATCTCTTCGGGTGGTCAGTTTTTATAAAGATGATGTCTCCATTATCCTTCCTGGGTGATCCAGGTCTGGATGATATTGGTCTGGAAGCTGAGAGGAAAAGGGGAGCTGAAAGTCTCACCATTTAGATCAGGGATCCTCAAACTTTTTGAAGTTCACTGTCCCTCAGACCGTTGGAGAGTGCCCACCATGGGCCCGGGATGAGTCGGCTGCTAAGCAGGACAGGCAGCGGCAGCAAAAAAACCCAGCGGGATGGATAAATGTCCTCAGCGGGCCACATGTGGCCCACGGGCCATAGTTTGAGGACGCCTGATTTAGATCTTTTCTTAATGCTTTGCTTTTAGTAGAGCATCCTACCCCAACCTCATCTGAATTTAATATCCTAATCTGGGAACACACTGGCTGGTCTCCAAGCTGATCCATGATCACACTACAGAATAAACTTTCAATCTTGAGAAAATGACTTCGAGGTTTATCATGTGGGAGGAGATCTCATAATTTAACTTCTTATAAAACCTTCCAATCACTTGTCCTGCTTTCAGTCCTTTCCCATGCCCGTTTTTGGTTTTTTTTTGGTTTTTTTGGTTTTTTTAAGCCTTTCTGAGCTTCTTTACTGCAAATAAGCTTGGTTTTTGTTAGCTTTTCCCCCTCCCCTGATAGGCACCTAGTTTTCATCTTTCTCAATCTACTAGTCCTGCTAGGTCATATTCATCCTTTTTCCAGAACTCAAAATTATGTTGACATTTCCTGCCTCCTATTTATGGCTTCTCAGGTTCTTTTTGCCCTGGAAGGGTTTTTGTTTGTTTGTTTTGGGTTTTGTTTTGTTTTGCTCTTACTTTTTATCATTTTATGGTTGTTTTAGAGGGATTCAGGTGGACAAATATAAAGGAACATGTTCAGTCCTCCACACTGAACTCAAGTCACCTGAGATTTACTTCGAAATAATAGACATCACGATTCTTTACTGGTGATCCAAAACCAAATGCTAAGACTAAGAAGACCCAATACTAGACCCCAAGATACCATGAACAAACCTATGCCAGAAAGCACATATATAATAATAAAAAATACTTTGTGTAATAAATTGTTACTTAAAATATACTATTAATATTTAACTAAACTATTGCATTTAACATTTACAGAATTCCAAAAGATAAAAATTTAGTTTTATTACTATTTTATACATGAGGAAATTGAGATGCAGACCCTCAGGATATCATAGTCAGTAAAAGGTGGGAGTTAACTCCAGATTTGCTAATTCCTAATGCTCTGCTATTTCCCCATCAGCACTGCTATGTTCTGAATGTTTATGTCCCTCCCAAATTCGCATGTTGGAACTTAATCTCCAATGTGATAGCTACTAAGAGGTAGGGACTTCAGGGGTGAGTAGGTCAAAAGGGTTTCACCCTCGTAAATGGGATCAGTGTCCTTATAAAAAAGGCTTGAGGGAAACTATTGTCTCCTTCTGCCAGGTAAGGACACATAGAAGGTGCCATCTATGAGGAACAGGCCATCACTAGACACCAAACTGCTGGTGTCTTGAGCTTGGACTTTCCGGCCTCCAGAACCTATTGGCAATAAATTTCTATTGTTTATAAATTACCCAGTCTAAGATATTTTGTTATAACAGGCTGGACAGACTAAGTCAACAACCCACTATGGAATTTGCCTCTGGTAAAAATCACAAATCTTTGGTTATGACCTTTGAGATTAAAAGTTCTTAGCTCCCCTGGCTAAAGCCAAACACTCCCCGACGGGCTCCCGTCGGTGCTCTCCAAGGTGCTGACCATCATTCCTCCTTTAGCACCCTGGACTGTAGGATTCATCCCTGAACATGTTCTTTCAATACCTAGGTTTCTTCAAGTTAGGTTTTTTAAGTACATCTGTGGCTCTGACACCTTCCATACTTATTTCTCATCCCCTCTGCTTTGTACCCATGGCACTGGAAGCTGGAGGTGTTGCAGGAGGAGACAAGGAACCCTAATCCCAACTGTGCCATTAGCTAAGTGACATTGGAGAGGTTGCTGATTCTCAGTCTCCTTATCTTTAACATGGGAGAAATGGGTTAAATAACCTCTAATATTTCTTCCAGGCCCAAATATATGTGATTCTACCACTTAAATAATTGAGTTGCTATTATGGCAGTAAACTGGGTATCAAAGCATGCATACCTTAGAAAACCCATCAAAAGAGTTCCTCATAAAAAATAAGTAAAGAAAGTCAGAAGCAGTAAATATTGTTTCTTGATTGAGAAATATTAGACATCAGATCCAGCAGATAAATTGGTGTTAGTTCAAAATGTCCAAGGCAAAAGGATAAACTCCCTTCTCTTTGTTACCATAGTGCCCATAAGTTATATTACAAGCTTAATAGTTTTTTCTTATTCTCCACTGCCTATGAAAGTTCCTGGCATATAGCTCAACTAGTGTAATAACTCTTTAATGGACTCTATCTGTACTTATCTCACTATGTTGTAATTGATTTCTGTCTATCACTTGTATTAGCTGTAAAGAGTCTTTGCTGGTTTTTTGAAAATTGATTGCCTAACACAGTAACATGGAAGCTGCCACATTTCAGGTGCTTAATAAATACTTACTGAAATTGTGTATGGATTGATGTATTCATTGCCTTAGACATAATCACCTCTCTTAGAGATGTTAAAATTTGGCACCCCAAAATTTACTGTACCTGTCCCTTTACCTTGCAACTTTTTTCTGGCTGGTTGCAAGATTAATGGCATTAATGTATAGTGCAGTTAATGGCTCTACTTAGGAGTTACTCAGCATCTGACTTGTATAACCTAGAATGCATCACTTTCCTGAGAATGTGTGACAAATGGAGACTTGAAGCTCAATAAATGTATGGATGTTGAAATTATCTTTCAGTCTTCATGGTCTTTATAGGAAATGGCAGCCTTTTTTAAAATCACTTATCCTGGAGTCCATAATCTCACCAGAGATTTAAGCAGAACATAAAAAGTACATTTCATATTAGGCTAACACTGGTACTAATGTCAGACATTTTTTTTAACTTAAATGTTTTTTCTTCCTCTCACTTGTAAAAATGAAATGCTAAAGCATCATCCAAAAAGGGAAAATAAAAATTACCTAATAGAAAGAATAGATTCTCTATTTTTAAAAAATTGATTCCATAAAACACTAATATGTTCTCACTGAAAAAAATCAGACATTAAAAATGACATGAAAGCCTTTCTTTCACCTTCCTTTTTGAAAAATATTTTCAGTAGGTATAGAATTCAAGGTTGATGGGTTTTTCTTTTGACACTTTGAAATTGTTATTCCACTGTTTTGCATTGTGTTTTAAAAAAAATAACCAGCTGTCATCCTTACCATTGGTCTTCTGTATATGATGTGCCTTTTTTCTGGCTGCTTTAAGATTTTATTTTTATTACCTGTTTTATTACCTGTTTTGAGCAATTTGATATGGTATACCTTGGATAAATTTTCTCCATCTTTATCATGTTTGCGGTTTGTTGAGCTTCTTAGATTTGTGGGTTTATACTTTCCATCAAACTTAAACTTTTTTACCCATTATTTCTTCAAATGTTTTTTCTGCCCACTAATTCTTCTGAACTGCAATTACAAGTATATTGAGCCCCTTAAAGTGTTCCCACAATTCACACATACCATTTTTTTTCTCAGTGTTTATCCTATCTGTATTTTAATTTGGGTAATTTCTTATTACTATGTCTTCTAGTTCACTAATCTTTTCTTCTGCAACATCGAATCTGTTGTTAATGCCATCCAGTGTATTTTTTATCTCAGGCATCATAGTATTCATCTCCAGAAACTCAATTTGTATTTCTTAATATATCCTCTGGATAGCTAATAAACATGTTCAATCTTTTCTCTAGCTTCTTGAACATACAGGATACAGTTATAATAACTGCCATTTTGCTTTTGTCCGAGGTAAGCATGTCAAAGTAGTCATTTCAGTTACTCTAACAGCCATCCGATTCTGCAGTTAAGTCACCCCAGGAACTAACTGCAGTTCCATTTCCCTCCTGGTCACACATATCTTGAGCTCTTTTCTCACAGATACAGGAACAGTGGTTGGGGAGGGCAAGGATAGAGAAAGGAGGTACAATCTGTGTTACCCACAGCAGGAATAAACCAGTTCAGTCATTTTCAAAAACTGACCAGGTGCCTGTTGGGGAAGAACAATACACAGTAGCTTCAGTGAGATACTTGTTTGAGGATCTTTCAGATATCAGCCGGCACCTTTCTCCTGTTGAAATTATTACATCTCAGGCAAAGAGTGGTGTTTCCTCTCACTTCACAGTATTTCTCAAACTTCCACAGTATCTCTCAATGACAGGAATCACTCGGAGTGTTTGTTAAAAGTATATAACACTATGAATATATTTAATGCCACTTTAAAATGATTAAAATAGTACTTTTTTTAAAAAAGTACAGATTCCTATGTCCCTACCCAGTCTTACTGAATTGGAATTTCCAGCAAAACAAAAAACAAAAAAACTATCTGATGTTCCTCTATATTTAATGAGAACCTTATCATCATGGAAGTTTGGGAAATAGTATGTATAGATTTGCTAGGCCAGATACCCATAAACTGTTTCTTCCAGAGACTTGGTCTGCAACTAGGATTTCCTCCCAAAATAAAGGATAGAGACTGGGTTGCAACTACCAACTCCAGAAATAAAAGCTTCCCATGCCTATAATGAAAGCACAAATGCCAGTTACTTTTGCCAATACAGTGGGCCATTAACACTTACCTTTCTTGATTTTAACAATGTGTGTGTGGTGCTGAACTTCTATGATTTAAAATGATCCATCTGATTTAAAGGAGCAACTGTAAGACCAGTATGTTTCTGTGAGTTTTAGCTAATGGGTAGACTTACTTGACCACCAAACACTGTTGCCCACTAGTCATAAAGATGCAGTAGTTCCTGTGAGGTATGAAAAAAAAAAAGGTGTCTTTGCAAAAAGAAAAAAAAAATTAATGTTTTCTCACAAAAATTCTAACTGCTGATGCTGGTCTGGAAGGAAACAATATGAAGATGATTAGGGAAATGATAACTTTTAGCCAAAACATAGATATTTTATGGGGAAAAAATTAACATGGTAAAATTCTCAAATCTGAGTCATTTATAAATGAACATATCAGGTCATGTATCCTGAAAAAAAATGAGGCTGTATTTTAATTATATTTTAAAATGAGATGCAATGCAAATCCCTAGGCAACTTCTTTTAAAAATATTATGTCCTATTGATTTTCAGTTACTGCTTAATTTAACCCTATTGTTTCCTCAGATTTCAGTAGGACACTTTCTTCCACTGAACCAGAATTTCTGTATGTCAAGACTAAAGTCATCCCACAAACCAACATGATTACAATCTTTCTACTTCTTTTTCAGGTATCCAAAACCTCTTTCTCCTGTCACAGCCTGTAATTTTCCTATCAAGAATGCTTATATGATGCCAGTGATGTTCAGAATTCTTCCTTACCAATGAAATCTTTTCAGGCTGTCTAGCTCAAGAAACAGTTATTTAAGTAAGTGACCTTGGGCAAGTCACTTTGTCTCTCTAAGACATAGTTCTCCATCATCCATAAAGTGGAGAAGAGAGGAACTGAATTAATTTAAGTTTCTAAGGCCCAGCATCTAAGGCAATAATCTTAAGTGTAAATTTATATTGTATATTTAAAAGCACTCAATCCAGAACAAGATACATTTGGGTTAGAATTCTAGCTCTGCTATTCACTACCTGTAGGGGTTGGACCCAGAAGAAAAGATGGATGGATGGATGGATGGATGGATGGATGGATGGATGGATGGATGGATGGATTAATGGATGGAAAGAACGTGAGAAGGGTGAATGAAGGGTCAGGCGAAAACACCTACCCTAAGTTGCTTGTTTACTCTGTGCAAAGGTTAGCTGAAAAGAGCTAACCTATATGGAAAGAAAGGATGAATCTAAAGAATGTGAGCAGTTGAATGAAAGGTCAGGTGAAAACACCTACCTGAAGCTGCTTGTTTTCTAAGTGCAAAGTTCAGCCCCAAACAGCTGACCTGTATGGAAGTTGTTAAGGAAATTAGCAAATGCCCCTGGCCCTTTGCACGTGTCCTTGGAAATAAATAGGAGGAGGACCTTAACCGGGGCGGCCATTTTCTCCTTCAATTTTGGTCTGTCCTCTTCTCTCTAAGCGGTGTGTTTCGGGTAATTATTCCTTCCTTCGCTACTGAGCTCAGGACCAAAAAGTAGCCTCAACAACTACCTAGCCTTTAGAAAAGTTTCTCACTCTCTCTAAGCCTCTCTTAAATGAAATAATACTATTATCTGCAAGAGAAGATTATTGTAGGGACTAAAGATGATTCAACATAGGACCCAAAGGACAGATTTCATGCACAGGCTTTGTGGGAACAACAAAGCTGGTTTATTCACCCGGGTGCAAGTGGGGTGAGTCCGAAAAGAGAGTCGACACAGAATGGGGTTTTGTAAGGGGTTTTTGTAAATGGGGATAACCGACCCCCTCCCTCCTGCCCTGTTCAGTTCTTTGTTTCTGGGCCAAACTCCGGATCCGTATCGTTGTTGTGGTCAGGCAGGTGAAGAATTGCTTCTTGGTACACTGTGTATTTTGTGTATGGCAGAGGACAGAGGGCAGAATAGCTATTTGTAGTAAATTCTTCCTCAAACAACTGACTCCTACAACCCCCTCTCCCCAGTCGCATCTATCCTTCTGCTCTTATCAGGAGAACTAGGGAGGGATAAACTTCGCCTCTATCAGGGAGAGAGGGAAGGAATGCTGGCTGCAAATCTAAGCTGTCCGTCAGATCTGGGGACTCTCCAGACTCCTGCGGCTGTTGCTTTACAAGCCTAAGCTTTGCATTAACCACATTCTGTCCTATGCTTACTCTTCGGGTTTCCACCTGGAACAAACCTAACAAAGACCTAATGTGTGGCTCGTAATTCGCCTTCAGTAACTGGTTAGCTCTTACGTTATTATGAATTGTAGTTGCTATTGTAGATTTTCTTAGAGGTAGCTGTTTTTTTGGCCCCTCCAAGAAACTGGAGGACTTTGAAACACATTCTCAGTGGCACCCATACTACATAGCTTCTTTCCAGCTATTGTTCAGAAAAGGTACTTCTCCTTGTGTATCTCATCTTCTAGAGATAGATCTCGCTATTTTCCACTGGAAGCCAATAGGCATTGAGGTGATCCTGAGACTAAAAAAAACTGTAGCACAAATAGTCACTTAAAATGTTGGTGCTAAATCAACAAACTTAAGACCCCTAATTTCTCACTGGCCCTGTCTGTGTCAATATTTATAACCATTTAAAAAACTATCTCTAGCACGTAGGTTAATAGCCACCCGATTATTTAGTCTGGTGCTCTTACAAATGCTTTTGTCTTCCTCTGGACAGGGTGTTCAGGAGGGCAGGCAGTGAGGGAGAGCTTGATTTTATAATCATTCGAGTGGCTCTGTGGTCATCTTAGCCCTCAAGTCTGACTTACAAATATAAAAAATCAAAATCATAAATTACCCCCAAATCTAGTGCAATAATTACCTCTTTGCCTACTACTTTCTCGTTATGCACTGGTGCTTTTACAACAAGGCAATGACCAGGTAGTATCCAGAACCCCATGAAGTGTTCCTCTAGGAAAAGCC
The DNA here is from genome assembly GCA_008750895.1 of Mirza zaza. NCBI lineage: Eukaryota > Metazoa > Chordata > Mammalia > Primates > Cheirogaleidae > Mirza > Mirza zaza. The sequence continues at coordinate 42,574 of VSMD01114712.1, forward strand.
AATCTCCTAGTTGAAGTCTTGTCGCCAGCTGACTTAGGTAACTTTGCAATTTCACCCTGGAAGACCATGTCTCCAAACATCATCCTACTGTGGTTTGCAATAAAGATACAGGTGTGCCAGGTTTATTGAGCACCTCCCCATAACCTCGGCCTGCAGTCTCTAAGAGGAAAAAAAAAATGCCAATTGGCAGTACAATTTCAGCATTGTTGATTAATGCCATCTACCAACTGGTTCGCATTGTCCTTTCACTAAAGAATTGCAGGGATGGCTGGAGGACAGCAGATTTGGAGCTAAACTACTTGCATTCACAACCTGCCTCAGCTGCTTATTAACTGTGTGACCTTAAGCAAGGTGATTAACCTTTTAAAATTGAAATGCCCTGGGTAGGTGCTACTTTCCATCCATCAGCAACTCCTGTCCTATCTCCAAAACAAGTCTTAACTGTATTTCCTGCTTTTCACCACCACCACCACTGCTCTAATCTGGTCCACCACCATTTCTTTACTGGACTGTCTTAGCAGTTTCCAACCTTGCCTCCCTGCTTCCTTCTCTGAACTTCTATGATCCAATTTCCACACAGAGTAAACTTAAGACAAATCAGATCATATTTCTCTTGATTACAATTACTGCTTAACGAATATCACACGTTCTCACTTGTGTGTGCTAAAAACTTTGGACACAGGAGTGTTCAAATAGATAACGGATAAGAGACTGGGAAGGATGGGGCAGGGGAGAGAATGAAAAGTGGGTTAAAGGGTACCAACATACAGTAAGACATTAACAGGATAAATTCAATGTGTAATAGTCAGATGACTACACTTGCCAAAAGTGTATTATACTTGAGTGATGGATACTGCAAATACTTGATCAAATACTTGATCACTGCATTATATACACGTAAGAAAATTTCTCATGTATTCCATCAATTTACACAAAAAAATTAAAAATGTAAAAACTTCTAAATTTTTTAAAAGTTACTCTTCAGCTTTCAACTCCAAAGTTTCCTACCATGGCTTCTGAGTCTCTGAGCGATCTGGCCCCTGCCTACCTCTCAGACCCTATTCCCTTTTCACTCTGCTTCCACCACCCAAGCCTCCTTTCTATGCCTCAAAAATAGAGGTCTTTCTCACCTCTGTGCTTTTGAACTTGGTCAGTCTTCATGAAATGCTTTCTCCAGATTTCTGTGCCTGCTTGTTTATCCTTCATACTGTTCTGTATAAATTTTATCCCATCTAAATGTCACGCCTGCATTCGTATTTTTCATATGAATCTGGGTGGGTTTTTTTTTTTTCCATAGCACTTGCCACAAATTAAAAACACCTATTTTATTTTCTGGCTCTGCAAACATGTTATCAGAACAAGGATTATGCATGCTTTTTTGCTTGCAACTCTCTCTCCACTACATAGCTTTAGTAGGTAGAATTCTAGGATGGCCCTCGAGATTCCTGCCCCCTGAGGTAGACACCCTTTATAACCCCTTCTTGAGTGTTCCTTGGAAGGATTTACAAGTAAGATGAGATTTCACCTCCATGATGAGGTCCCCTTATATGAGAAAGATGAAGATGTCTTGCAGATGTAATTAAGGTCCCTGATCAGTAGACTTTGGGTTATCAAAAGTGGCATTATCCTGGGTGGACTGACCTAACCAGGCAAGTCCTTAAAACCAGAGAGAAGAGCAGCAACAGATGCTTGCATGGTGTCTTGAAGTTAGCTCTCCTGTTGTGAGAAGAGGATGTGTGGCATGACTCGGGGAGCTGAGAGTGGTACCCGGCTCACAGCTAGCAAACCATGGGAATCTGTCACAGAACCACAAGGAGATGGATTCTGCCAACGTCCCATGAGCTGGGAAGAGCACACTGAGACATGAGATGAGTCATCAGCCTGGCTGACACCTAGATTTAGCCTGAGTAGAGGGTCCAGCTGAGCCACACCTGGACTCCTGGCCCACAGAAAATGTGGGGTAATGCGTGGGTTTTGTTAAAGCCACTTAGTTTGTGATAATCTGTTCAATAGTAACAGATTGCTGATACAAATAGCACACATTACACCTACAGGGAATACTGAGTGACTAGATATCCAATTTTGATTTCATATGCATTGCTGGAGGGGTATGGGATATATTCATGTATGGAAAGGGAGGGAAAGATAAGGAAGATGAACACAGAACCGGAGTTAACCAAGTATGAACAAATGTTCCTCACTTCTCCAAAGGTGAGCCCTGCCCTTACATCTCAGCGTAACTCAATCCAAGACTTATTTGCCCAAATGTCTATTTAGAGAAGAAAATATTCGGGAGGTAGACACGGAAGGATGGGTTTCACTCTTTGTAAATGGAACAGGGTTGTATGCAGAAACAGAAGGAATTCAACAAGAATCCCAATTAAGAGTGGGGAAAAAGGCAAATGTTATTCCTGGTATTTCCAGAAACTCAAACAAAGCAGAGACCTAATGCATGTAAGCCTGAATGCACTTTGAAACCCTCAAGTCAGTGCACAAAGTAGAAGAGCCTCAGACGTTTTCTGTTTTTGTTTTGTTCCTCTTTCCCAGAGGAGCGTCAACCTATTATGCACACCTTAATTACAGCAACAAGCACTACCTCCTAAGATGTTTCAAGCTGCTCACGTAGGCCTCAAAGGGCCCCAGCCTGTGCAAATAGAGAACTGCAGCAAACCTGAGAGGCATTGATTTTTCTCTGCAGCTCCCGGGCTGTGATATCAGCGACAAGTCCTTCACTTCACTTCTGGATCCCCAGCAGTTGTAAAAGGGGACTAGTAATTCAGGCTATCCATCACCACCCTGGAATCAGTGTCGGGGTCCCAGGAATGCAGAGTCAAGTGTCTGAAGCTATGTAAATGTGCAACTTATTAAAAGCTGGTCACTCAGAGGAGTCTGTACAATGTTTCCTGCCAGAGATCTCGTCTTTGTCTTCTGCTCAGCAATCAATAAAGGGCTCTGGACCCAAGAAACAATCAATCTTCCAGGGCTATCGTTGAAAAACTTATTTCATCAGCACGTCCAGGGAGCTAACACATCGGGAAAACACAGAACAGCTACTGTTTTACCAACCGGGATCCATAGGCTGTTTTCTACACTAGAATATTATATTACTGATGCAAACTCTGACTTATTTATGCAATGGATATATTGAACACATTTTCTATGTCCGGCTGTAGACATTAGGTTATACAGTGGCAAAATAAACCTTTACCTTCATGGAGGTTGCAATGTCCTCTAAAGACATTCTTTGCCTACCACACTCTTTCCTGACTCCAACCCACGTTCACATACCTCCAAACTCTTTTAATCACACCACGTTGTTGATACACTTCCTTCATGAAGACTTCCCTCAGTCTCCCAGATGTGAAATTGACCTCAGAATTTCTAGGCACTCACATTGGGGCAGGAGCTCATCAGGAGCTTTCTTGGGTTACATACCTTCCTTCTCCCCAACTTTAAGCAGCTCAAAGGCAAAGATGACACTTCCATCCTCTTGATGCTACCAATGACGCTGTGTGAAACATCTCACCTGAGTTGAACGAATGCCCATCAATATTAGTGACTCTCAGCCTTGTTTAACATACAGTGGTTCATATAATTTGCTTTTGATAAAAATATAAATTTTATAGATGCCTTTTTGTTTTTAAAAGAGCATATTTTAGGTTACCTCTATAATCACGTAACCTTGACCCAAGTCATTTTGAGTACTCTCTTGAAGAAAGAAGAGCTACCACTTGGGAACTAATAACTATGCAATCTCAGGATGTCCATGGAAGATTGTCATTGACATGATCCTTGTCCATGATTTGGATTGTACAAACAAACACAAATATGGAAAGTTCATTTTTTTTCTAAGACTTTTAAAAAAGTCATTATATAAGTTATATCTATATAGAGCATAAAAATCTCTTCCACCTAAACTGACCACCCACCGCTAACCATTGTTAACAGATGGGTTCGCTGCCTTCCAGATTTTTCTATGCACATATAAAGACTGTTACATTCTAACATGAGTTGCACTTTAAAGCTCTACGTATTCTATAGAAGGCAGACACAGTACTCCCCTACACAAATATACTGTCGTTTATTTAGCCAATCCTCTTTTAATGGATGCTTAGGTCATTTCCATTTTTTATTGAGACGGTTTTTCTTACACAATCAAGACAATTAAATGCCACTTTTCTTTAAGGCAATGCTGCAATGAACATTCCTGTCCACACAGCTTTGTGCACTAATGTGACTGTCCTTGAAGAATAAAACCCTTAAAATGTTTGGCAATATCAGTTTGAAATGCACCTTTCCTTTGGTGCTACAACGACACTTTCTGGCTACTTTTTAACCGATTGTCATCTCCTCGGCGCTGTCTAGTGGTCCCCTCCCTACAACCTTAATCTGTTCCTTTTATAATAGCTTTAGATACAAATTTTGGGGCAGAAAAAAACTTTTTGTGATACTCCTAGAGGCATGGTGATTTCTATTGTACCAAATGACCAAGAAGAGTAAGCAGTCATGGTGTTTTCCAAAGATAGAGAATAGAAGCTTAATGATCATATTTATCAGCCCACTGTATGCAGCTTCTCTGAGGATTCTGATCTACAGAAGCTGTAATGATTTGAAAGACTTGAAATTTGCTTGTCCAGAAGTCAGAACCTGACCTATAAATAGTATGACGCTGGGAAGTCTCTCGTTACCCTTCCCTGCTATCCATCATTTTTGTCTCACACCCAGCCCAGGGATACTTTTGGATTAGTTCCATGATGATATCCAAGCCTTTGAGATTATATTCTTCCTGTAGCCTCTCTATAGGCAGTAAAAATTGAGGAAAGGTGGCAGACAAATGTTCCACTTCCTTTCATGCATAAGACTCTAAGTTGGGCAAAGTGTTCAAATATCTTTTTCAGTTTCTCTCTTCTCGTTGAACAAGTAGGAAAATTCAAACTTCAAAACAAATCTGTATTCACTAAACTACTCTCTGGAAGTGAGCCTACTGACTGCAGTGGAGGTCCTTCTGTGAACCTGGGCTGTTCTTGGAACACCGCTCAGTTAAGCCTATGAGGAGGAATGATTAACCACAAAATGGCCATCAGCTTTCAGCATGCAGTAGCAGATAAAGCAGGCTCCTACAGCATTAGAGGCCACTGGCCTACAGAGAGAAGAGCCAGAGTAAGGATTTGCACAGTTGAAATTCTGCTGCTGTGAAGATCCGCCGGTTGGATCTAGCTCAGGGGTCGAAGACTGAGTGCTTTCAAATCTACCCACATGTTGAATCAGCTCGAGGAAGGCTCTTTAGTTTATAAGCATGGATGATTCAAATCGAAATAGAGTCAGGCAAATCCCAGCCTCAACTCTGAGTGGCAGTTCACATGAGAAAACAACTCATCAAACTAAGGGAAAAAAAGACCAGAACGTCTAACATAAAATTAGCCCATAATACCCATAACTGTTTTTCCTATCACAGCCATCAAGGTGGTAGCTTATTATGAGTATGACATGGATTAAAAAATTAACCTTTATCTGCTGCAGCTAAGGGGGATGTTTAATAGTGTTACACAGGAAGTAACACGGTGGGGGATCCTTTTCAGCTTGGACGTGTTGAAAATTATCTTTCCTGCCTCCAAGGACTGGAAATGAAAATCCCTCCTCCTCTTAGCAAAGCTCAAACAGAATACAGAAGCGGCAGTAGGTGAGACACAGAAGATTACATAGAAATAGAGAAGTTATTTCTGGATAATTGGCAGCAGACATGTTGCAGAGCACATGGGAGGAAAGATCTCCATAGCAACACAGTTGATGATGGCTCCATATTTAAACTAAATGTTGAGCTTTTTTACTTCCAGAGACTGAGGAATTTCTATAATTTTTTATATTAAGTTCTCTAACTCAGAGAAACAAGCATTCCAGCAGAGGTCCACATAAGGCAAGAAGAGCATGAGATAGGCAGAAAATCATTTACAGATCTTTGAGGTTTTATAAAAATTAAGAAGAAATTCAGCTCAAATGAGAACAGAATCACTAGATTTTTAGAATTTCTGAATAAGGATCAATTGGCTATTAACAACATAAATTCCACTTTGTACAGCATTTGTAGTTTATGTATAATGCTTGTGTCAAGTATACAATAAAATTGTACATAATATTCCATTACATTTATTCTACATGAATAAATTTATTTGCCCTCGTTCTAGATTCTGGTATCTATGGAAGGCTTGGATTGATAGCACTCCTTTCAGAAGTCTTCCTTTCTTGAATCAGAGTTGAAGTTCAGAGTGGACAACACTCTCCTTCCACTGCTTAAAGCACATCTTTGTGCTTGATATCTATTTTGATCTGCTATCACCTTTTAGAAATATCATAATGGTGTTGGAGCATAATAGTGAACTTATGCCCCATGTAGAGTGAATAGTTCACTCCCCCATGTATTTCCCTCTATAGACTGGGCATATTGAAAGTTGTCCATTGGTACCTGCAGGAACCCATCTGATGCCACATGCCACACCCAGTAGCGCTTTGTCCCACTGACGATGCCACCCACATTAATCAGTTCTTATTTAAGCATCTAGTAAAATGAAGTCTTTTTTAGTGTGTAGTTTTAAATTTCTACTACACCCAAGGGTACTAATAGCTTAACATGAGAAGAAAGCCATTATCCAAACAAATTCAGACATCAACAACCTACTGAGGGGCTTTTTAGCCAACACAAATGGATATACATGCATCCAGACAATTAAATACATGACAATATTTTTAAAAATCTGACATTGTCTCTCTGCTTAATTCTCTATCACCTAATAAAGCAATAAAATCTACCCCTAGCACAAGAAAGAGCATTCTTAAAGCATTTTTCTTTTGTATTACTTGACCCAGAATTTTCACTTCTGGTAATTCATCCTAAGTCATCCAAAACATGAAAGCGTTTTTAGCAATGTTAATCACAGTGTCATTTTAATAGCTAAAAATCGGAAATAATCTAAATGTCCAGCAATAAAAGAGTGATTAAGTAAATCATGATACATTCATTTGGTGAGATAATATCTTGAAATATTAATCCTTGTGCTCTTCTTTCCTGTACTCCATTATACATGACCTTTCTCCTAGTTAATCAGAAGCATTCAAAGGAAATTGGGATTGTTATGGAAAGAAACAGTCAATATCTAGTCTTTTTAACTTCCAAAATAAGCCTTGATAATCACAAGGAATGGCCTTGGGGAAAAGTTGGCTGGTGGAGTTTATGCCACAAAAATTGTCTGGGAAGAAAAGAGTACACAATCATGCCTGCCATCTCTGTTCCTGGTTGAGGAGAGATGGGATGTGATTTTGGAGGGAAGATGCTGCTGGAGACTAGGAATAAGAAATGGCTCTAAAATGGACCATGTGAGGAGAAGGCAGCATCAAGAGACAGGCCAAACATCACCATGCAAGAAGCCCATCTGGTAGCAGATGCTGAGAACCCCTCTATGCAGTTCTCACTACTATCAATGAGGACCTTCCAGCAATGGTTACCTGCAGGTAACCCTGTCATCCAGCAGGAGGATGATCACCTATGCCCTAGGTCTTTGAAGGCCTCCAAACAACTCCATGGGGGCCAGTGCCTTTCATGACTGTCATGAGCTCCTCAACCCAGACTGGAGTGTCCTTTATGTACAGAGGTCAATGAGAATGTACCAAGGAAAGCCTCAGCATTGGTACTCAAGTGGGATTGAGTTTTACGTAACACATATGATAATGTCAACTATCATGTACTACTTGCCAAATACAATTCTCATTATTTTGTAAGCATCCATCTTCACAACAACTCTTCCTATGGGGTAGATATTGTGATTAGTCCATTTTACAGATGAGGAAACTGAGGCAAGAGCTCAGTAGCTTTCACATGACCACACAGTTCATAAGTAGTGGATTCAGGGTTCAAATCTAGGCAATATGGCCCCAGAACATGTGACCCTAATGGCTATAAGATGCTGCTTCCCAAGGACCCACCAATAAAATGTTTCCCCCAAATCTGTAACAACACATGGAGGAAGCTTGTGTTATTATCTTAAGTGAATCAATCAGAATTCGATACTCTACCTACAATGTGATACACACAGGAAATAACAGACATCAAAATGTTAATACTAGTTGACAATGGATGATAAGATTATGAATTGTTTTATGTATTACAAATTGTCTAATGTGCATATATTGCATTTAAACCCTGGGGTAGAAACTCGCTGTCATCATTCCTTGAGCTTCTCAAACACAAACACACAGACACACATTTTTGAATTACAAACTTCAGTTCTTTGAAGAAATTGTGTTAAATATATTTTGGCAACAGTGAGAGATGCCACAAAGCATGTTTCTAACTAGAGTAGTTCAAAAGTACTTCAACGCTCTGCAGAACAAGCAGGGCATAGCAAGATGCTAAATTTATCCTCTCAGACAACTGCTTTCATAGGAGGGATGGGGCACAGAAGACAGATGAGGTCAGCCCCAGTTGTCACATCTGAGCATCCCTGCCATCTTGCTATATTTTTATAGCTTTGGATGGTCTGGATATACCAGCATTCCCAGGGAGAATCAAAGTAAGTCAGCACCAAATTTTTCATTTTCACTCGTCATATGTCCTTTGATAAATGTATATGCTTAGTTTTCCTGTGGTTAAATTTATCAATGATGTTCTTTTTGGATTGTACTTCTTGTGTCTTATTTAAGAAAATCTTCCATATTTTAAGTTCATGAAAATATCTACTTGCATTCTCCTCTAAATAGCCTTATAGTTTTCCCTTTTACATTGCAGGTGTTTAACATACGTGGCATTCATTTTGGGGTATAGTGTAAAGTAGGGGTCCAATTACATGTCTTCCCATGTAAACAAATGTCTCCACTATTAATTGAACATTCACTTCTCTCCACTGTCCCTTTCATATGGACTCTCTTTTCTGTTTCATTGGTCTCTGTCTATACCTATGCCAGTATGGCACCAATTTAGTTACTGTAGATTTATAAGAAGCCTTAAGAAGGAAAACAGCACTAAAACTTGAAATGAAGGGCCATGCTGAGAACTGGCTAGAGGATTCACTTTGGAACATCCAGTATCCAAAAAACAAACAACAAACACACACTTGTAGCTCTGACTTGGGAGAGGGCAAGGCAATACATGTAACCTAAACATTTGTACCCCCATAATATTTTGAATTTTTAAAAAATTAAAATTAAAAAAAGTTAGACATTTGTGCCTCATTAGATTTTGTTTGCCTGTTTATGAACATGTGGTCTTTACTACCGTCTAACCCCTACCACATAAATGTGCAACTACTATGGATTCATAGATTTTTATCATGTACCAGCCAGGTCCACCAAGGTGAAATTTGGAAGCAAAAATGAGAGGTCTGAAGACAAACAGCTTTCATGGGTAAAATAACAGGAGTAAGTTACGATTAAGGTTTCTACCTGACAATTGTCTGAGGTAAGGGGATGGCATGTCCAACCTTCCTGGCAGCATTAACATCACAATATTCAGAAATATGATAGGTGTTGTTGGCCTCATTTAGGCATGTGGGAAAATTAGTTTATTGCCAATATTATGGAGACTGCCAAACAGCCCCCCAGGCTGGCATCTCTGAATTTGGCAGTGGGGAGAGGATAAAATATCTCCCTGGATCATTCTCTTGTTGCTGTTCATCAGATAGCACTGTGTGCCCCAGCTTCTACTTACTGGAGCCAAGGATAAGTCTACCCATTTAAGAAATGGACAGCCAAAGAAGTTGTCTTTTTAAAAACGTGCACACTCACCTCCAAGTTGCACTAAAATAAGATTTGGATGAAGAGTGAAACAAGCATCTTGTAGACTCTGCTTGTTGGTGTTATCCTTGGGTATATTTGACTTCCATCTGGTAACACCAAGGTCACTCCTAATTTCATTTCCATGAATATTCAAAACATTTTCTCTTATCAAAGGTTCTCCATAGGTGCCTAAGAGGCATTGCATAACAATAGCAGGAGGTAAATTAGGTTCCTGGGGACTTGCTAGGCAATGACCTAAGAATAAGGAGGTCATATACAAGCTCACTGTTTCTTTATTTTTATTTTTTTATTTCAGCATATTATAGGGTAACAAATTTTAAGGTTTCAAAAAAATGCCCTTGGCCCCCCTCCTTTCACAAGTCTGAGCTTCAAGCGTGACCATCCCCCAGACGATGCACATCTCACTCATTATGTATGTATACACCCGCCCCTCCAAAAGAATTAAACAGTCCCAACACTGCTGGTGGGACTGTTTCTTAACTCTTTTGGAGTAAATGAATATTTTCTTAGTCTACTCTGGACCATTTTCTGGAAAGAGCTTGTTTGACCTTAAAAACAATTGCTTCAGGTTTGAGTGTGGTGGCTCATGCCTGTAATGCTAGCACTTTGGGTGGCTGAGGTGGGAGGATTGCTTGAGGGCAGGAGTTCGAGACCAGCCTGATAAGAATGAGACCCCCATCTCCATAAAAAAAAAAATAGAAAATTTTTTTCTAAAAAAAAATAGAAAAATTAGCCAGGCATAGGAGTGTGTGCCTGTAGTCACAGTTACTCAGGAAGCTGAAGCAGGAGGATCTCTTAAGCCTAGGAGTTCAAGGTTGCAGGGAGCTATGATGAGGCCACTGCACTCCAGCTGGGGTGACAAAGAGTGAGACCCTATGTCAAAAAAAATTGTTTCAAATTTCTTTTTTAAAACCAAATAGGCTAAATCTTTGCACATCCAAATGTACTCCTCACAAGTTGTCTTATTCTTGACAAGACATGCATATATGAGGGAATTGGGTATGGATGATTTAGTTATCAGAAGGAAATACGAAGCATATTGATTCACTACTCTGCAATGAGCTGGCCTGGCCCTCTCTCCAGAAAACTTGCACATGGAGGTAATGCTCACGGCCCCAGATTATCCATCACTCTTGCTACTTACCCAGCTAGCCATCTGGCCTACAGAGAGAAGGATAAGAATGTGCCAACAAACATCTAGGCAAAGCGATCATCTGGCATCTCACTAGACTCATGTCCCATCATTTCCTTATACCCCACTTAGCAAGTCTCAAGCTTTTGTCAAAGCTTTTATTTGTAAGCAGTAAGAAAGTTTATGAGGTGGTAGTAGTAGTAATGATAATAGTTGCTGTATACCTATATCTATCCTTCTTGGTAATTTATCCATTTCCATGGATTTGTGCTATTGACTTCCACATCTATACATCTAACCACGGCTTCTCCTTTCAGCTCCAAACATGAGCTACAGGTATTTATATGATAACTCTGTTTAGTATCAAACCTCTCTACTTACAATTTTTTTCTCCTACAAACCTGTTCCTCCTCAACTTCACTTCCTCAGCAAAATCATCAAGGTCAAGAAGTCTAGTAGTCACTCTTGGGTCCTCTTTTATCCTCACTTCCCTCGTCAATGAGCTCTGTAGACTCTTGTTCCAGCAATATTAGGAATCTTCCTGCTTCTCTTCATTGCTTCCACCCTAGCCCAAGTTAACATCATTTCTTGCTCAGATCATTAACAGGCACTTAAGTGGTCTTTGTCCTACTCTTGTAACCTTGTAATATTTTTCATATTATATTTTATTGAAAGCAGCTAAAACAGTATCTCTCAAACATAAATTAGATTGCTTATATGACCCTTCCCCTCCTCTCACCTTAGAGCATTCCAATGATTTTCCAATCACAATAAGAATACAATCTAAAATTTTTACTCTTGTCTACCAAGTCTTCCATCAATGATCTCCCACCTTCCTCTCTTTGCTCATACCCTCTCCTTCCCATTCACCATGCTCCAACTGCACTTGTCTGCTACGTGCTCCTTAAATATTCTAAGCTCGCCCTCACTTCAGTGCTTTTGCTCTTGCTGTTCTCTCTGCCTGGAATGGTTATTCCTCCAGATCATACGATTAGCTTCCCATCGTTCAGATTTTATCTCAAGTGGCATCTTTTGAGAAAGACCTTCCATAATTCCTTGTGCAAGTCAGGATCCAGGACAGCAGAAACCTAAGTACACAAAACAGGGAATTTAATACAGGCAATTTGTTATACATGCGATGGATAAGTGTTGAAGCCAAACAAGGAATGACAACACAGCAGAAAACCTAGAGAAAGAAAGTGGTATAATACTTCATCCCCTGAGCCATAGTTACCAGGTGAAGGCTGGAAGCAGCTTTAGGCCTGCCCGGCAGAAGCTGGAGCCACAGGAAAAACACAACCACTGCCAAGGAGCCAGTGAGCACCAAGAGATGGAGAGAAACACCCTATCTTCTCCATTCCTTGCACCCTCTAATCTCTCACTGGTGCCCCACTAGCTAAAACCATCTGGAAACCAGCTGATACAGAAGGTCTGGAAAGACATCCGACCATACAGTTCACAACAGGGGAGTGGAAAAGAAGGAACTGAGGGCCAACAGCCCGGGACCAGTTGCCCACCCCATTTCATCTTACCACCTCCTCTCCCCGACTCAGTGTTAATCACATCACCTTGTTTTGCTATTTTCATAGCACTCATTACTGTCTAAACTTACCTTGATTATTTGACTATTCATCTTCCCCAATCAGAATCCACACACTGTGGCCCTTGTCTGCGTACACCTTCGGTACCTTGAACAGTGCCTGACTGATGCAGAACATTCAATAGATATTTATTGAAAATATATTGAAGGAGGGTTTCCTATGTCCCAATCATTGTACTAAGGGTTTTGCATAAGTTATCTCACAGAATTCTTATGACAATCTCATGACTGTTTTAAATAGGAGGAATGTGGCAATTAGTGGAGTATTATGAAGCATTATGCCTTGGATGGGTTCCAGCACCCAGCAGGCTTTCAATATATACACTTAGAAGAAATGACCTATTTATATGCATAATTCATCAAGGTGACATTATACCAACTTAAAATTCAGTTTTGCTAATCATTCAACACCTTCACCTGAGCAAGGCTGGATAAAGTAGTTGACATTTGCCCATCAGTCTACCTCTTCCAGGGAGGGAGTGAAAGGAAACAAACCTGAATTATTACCAACTTCTACAGGGTACAAAACACCTGACCTCAACCTGCTCCTCAGGCAATGAAGGGCTTATTCCAAGACTTTCAATAGCACCTTCATCCTAAGCTGGACACTGGAAAATATAAAATACTGTGTCTGATTGTTACCCATCAACAGGCATTTCAAATCTAACTCGAGGTGCTAGTTGTCTCTTGATGAAATATGCTTATCTGAGCAAAAGCAGACGTGTAAGCTCTAGCCACATGGCTTTGTATGGACTCAAATAAGAATTACAGAACTGCGTTAAATTGTGAGCCAAGTGTTGTATTCATGGAATCTGGCCATGGAGCATCTGTCCTTTGGAATGAATGAAAAATTGAATCCAGGGAGTCTTTGCTTGGGGAAATACCAGCGTCCATACCCTACCCCAGCTCTGTGTTGGTACCTGCAGTGTGTGAATCATGGCTACACAGGCTGCCTCGGGGGAGAAGCCAAGATTCTGTCTCTAGCTTTTGAAGCAGTCCTTCATTTTTCAAAGCAAACAGCTGATGTTCTTACAACACAACTGAGCAGGAACAGTAGCAGACCTTTGGCTCCATAAAACCATGACTTAGAAAAGATAATTAAATTTCCCAATAAAGATACAGACATACAAAGATACAGATAAAGACGTAATATACAAAGGTACCATCACTGTTGTCTTTGAGCTCAAATCTAGTTCAGCCTGGTTTATTTTAAAGCTATAGAATTTTATTAGGTTTTACATTAAATCAAAGTCTGGACCAAAGTTTAGAGAGCTTTGGATGTAGTCATAATGGATTCCTTAGAAACCTATGAAATGCTCTGCAATTAGCTTGGGACTTATGCCATGTTCAGATGAAATGACGAGAATTTTAGCTAAGATTTTCCAACTACAATGAATCAATTGAATATCCATCATTGATTGGACTCTACAGGGTCATATAGGAAAAAATACATAATTTTCTCTCTGAATGCATTGTTTCCAAGTCTTATGGCTGGTCTTCCAGATGAACTCTCACAGGACATGAAATCTCATATGCTAGTTTTATTTACCTTCTACTCTAGTTCAAGCATTTGAGAGATCTTATTCACATGTGCATAGTACAGCCATATAAGGAAAATTAAGTGAAAAAAAAATCAAGGTGAGTATACTACAGTACAAATAGTGTAATACTCTACACCCGCTAAAAATAATCATGCAGCCTTCTATATTTTAATGTAGAATATTCTCCAAGCTATATTATTAAGCAAGGAGAACAAGCCACAGAAAACAGAGGTGGTTGTGCAGAGCAACTATGTTATAATTTGGCTTACAGAAATGGAGAGAGAAAGACTACCTTTGAAAGGATACATAATTCTTAAGAGTGGTTGTCTCTAGAGAAGAAAACTGGAAACATTTTTGGTTGTCTTTTTTTTTTTGCCATATGCATTTATTATGTTGCTACTGAAATATTTTTAAATTAAGTCTCTTCCAATTTGAGACAAGGTACTCGGATCTCCTTTAACAAGCCAATGTGCCAATAGCTGCTATGAGTTCTGGCTGCTAATGGCACACAGTTGACCCTTTGCTGGTCCCTTGGCCTCAAGGTGGGATTAACTCTGTGATGCAATCAATGCATGCTCCAGACGTCCCCTAGGGATCAGGTAGAAGCTAGTCTCCAGTGAGGACTTATCCTTGCTGATAACTTTTCCCTTGCCTTTTCACTCCCCTTCTCGTGAGAGTACTCTTTCAGCAAATCACTTGCACAAGAATCCCCCATCTTAGCCTCTGGTTCTAGGAAATCTGGCCAAAGACAGTATTGCAGAAGTAAAGATAAGGGTTTACAAAATGTTACGGTTATATGGATTTTTTCCTTAAAGTTAAAATGCCCCCCCCCCATCCTTAAAAGCCTTTCATGATTTCCCATTGTTCTCTGGACAAAGACAAAACTCTTTAACAAGTGTCTGCATGATCTGGCCTCTGCTTACCCCTCCAAGCTCATCTCCCACACATTCCTCCTTGCTCTTTCCATTCCATCCACATTGGCCTAAATTTGGTCTCTTCTACTGACCATGTTCCCTTCTGCTGGAGGACATTTGCTCTTGATTTTCCCCTGGAACACGCTTCCCTCCATTCTTTGCCAGGTGAACATCTCCTCCTTCAGATATTCCCTCAAACATCACGCTGACAGAACCAATCTTATTGTACCAAGTTTTCATTGTCCTACAAATTTATTTTGTATATCACACCTCAAAATTGCAATTGTGGAACAAATATATGGTTCCTTAATGAACAGCTACTTGAAGCCCCTTTAGGAGAAGATGTTGCCTGGTTTTTCTCATTCCTATATCTTTAGTGCCTGTGACAGTGTTTTGTGTGTTGCAAGTGCTCAGTAACTGTTTGCTGAACAAATGGCTTTTGGTTGATGACCATAAACAGCTGGAGTTCAATGCTAAATTTTACTCTGGTCTGCTTTAAAAAAAAAAAAAAAGACAAATAGAAAGGGAAAAACAACCAGTTACTTAATGTTTGGTATCCATAGACAAAATAAAGTAAGTCAATTATTCAGGAGACGGATCTGGTTTGTGTCCAGATGTTTTATACTATGTGCTCATAGAAAGGAGGTTTTAATGGAAACATTCTCAAAATCATCCCCACAACAAATGAAATGATCAATTTAAGTTAGTTATTTCCTTCATTCATCCAGAAAATATTTATTAGGCACCTACAATGTTCTGGGCACTATGCTGTATTTGGGGAAGGAAAAACAAATGAATAGAAATACATAAAATCTCTGCTTTCATGGGTTTTACCTTCTAAAGACAGAAGCACACAAAGCCAACAAAGCAAAGGGATGAATATAAGTGCAGTTAAGCAGAGATAGACGCAGACATGAAATACTATGACAGATGACCTAACTTTAGACCAGGGGGTTAGGAAACTCCTTCCCTGCAGAAGCGATGTTTGACTTGAGGTCTGAAGGGTGCAAAGGTTTTTCCTATGCAAAGAAGAAGCAAGGGTGCTCCAAGCAGAATGTATAGCATGCGAAGCTGCCCCACAGAAGCAGCCTGGTGTGGTGAGTTTGAACCACTGTGGCTGAACCAAGGGGTGGAGTCTGATAGATAGAAGAGGCTGAGGTAGGCAAGGGTCAGATGATGCCGTGATTTGTCTTAAGACTAGTGGGAAGCTACTGGAGTGTTCTTGGCAAGTAGATGACATAATCAGCCTTTCATTTTGAAAATATCTCTTGGCATCGGAGGGAGAACAGATTGCGGTGGACCCACAGAGAATATGGGCAGAGCAGCGGGCAGGAAGTTGAGGACAGGTGTTGTATAATCCAGATGAGGCGTGATGGCAGTCTTGCCTATGGTGATGATGGCAAGACGAAGGAAGGGGGCATATTTGATGTCACTGAGCATCATGGGGCCAAAGCAATTCTCCCGAAAAGGCAAAAGAGTGTATGCCAACTACACAGCTCTCCAGTGAGCCGTTGAACTGGTTTCAACAGGGTCTAAAGTTTAGAGAATCTGAAGATGGTATTGGTAATACTTCATAAAAATATCTCATGATTGAGCTTTTGAGAGGGTCCAGAGTTTAAACGTATCTACCAGGAATTTGGATATTGGCATTCACAGAGCCAATGGTGACGATGCGTATGTTCTTGTGGAGCTGAAGATAGTTATAAACCAAGATCCTTTTATAAAAGTCAAACATCCTGCTGTATATTATGGCATATATTTATATAGGTATAAACTTGTGGGTGTATATGTTTAAGCTAATAAGCAACTTTATATAGTTATTACAAAATGTGAGGACAAATCTTCCCAGTTAATTTTTATTTTAGGTATCTTTGTAAAGTGCTCAGGTTAAAATAACATTTTCAGGTGTTGCAACAGAGAAGCATCTTAAGTCGGGCAGAACCACCGGCATTCGCTATCAAAGAGACCTTTCCAATGAAGTCCACCTCTTGCACAATACTATCCAGACAGGAATAATGCCTGTTCAGGGATGCCTCGCTTTATGTGGGCAGGACATTTTATAGCGAGCTTTTCTTTTTTCAAACAAGGAACACTATGTGGAATACTAACCTGATTGCTTGGTCAGACCACTGGTTTTAAAAGGGGAGGCATGTGGATTCAGTTCCTGTGTGGGCCAACCAGCTCCAAATCAGAAGCACAGGATTTTCATCTTGAAGGAATGGCAGAGGTAATCGTGTACAAACGTGAAATTCTACAAATGAGCAAAGGGGAAGACACAAGGGGATGACTTCTCCAAGGCCGTCTAGTGGCAGAGTTATTAAAATCTAGTAAACACCAGGCCACTTGGCCCCCACTCCCAGCACATTAAGCAACTACGTTCTTACAGATACAAGTTGCTCCTCTTACTCTGACTTGCCAACTGACAGCTGTTCTAGTAATATGTTTATGGTTTGCAAGTACAGAAACTCAGACTAGGTTATGCAAAAGAAAGTTTTCACTGCAAATACACTGGGTGTGGGTGGGTCATCGATTCAAAGGAAGTGAATAGCCATCGACCCCTGGGAAGTGCTATAACTGAGAACGCTCAGCATCATAAGAGAATTCAGCAGTAGAGGCCCCAGAATTGGGTCCCCAGAAATTAGCACTGGCCTTTTCATATCTATGTCTCAGACCAAAACTAAAATTTCCAGGACAGAGTGCTACTTCCAGCTATAATGGGCTAGTTTGCATCAGGCAGACAGTCCCAGCAAGAATCCTAGAAAACCTGGAAATTTTTAAAACATGTTTGCAGCCATAGAAGGAGCTACCAAAGTGGCCAGGACGGGAAGCAGGCCCCACATTCTGTACCAGTTTTCCACTGGAGGAATTTACCAGTTTGGAAGCAACTGAAAGGTGAGAAGCTGAGCAGAAAGTGATGACTAAAGTGTTAAAAAAGATAAGGGTGCTGGGTAAAAGTAGAATTTATGACTAATAAGCAGCCAAATGTGAGGGGCCAGGCTCACAAAAGGGATAGGAGTGAGCTCTACATTTGGCTTCTGCAACGCCTCTTGAGGCATTTAAAAAACCATGCCCAGCGGCTGAGAAGCTGAGAAGTCATGCAGAAAGCAGAAACCAAAATGCTGAGAAGCTAAACAGAATTTATAGTCATCTCACAATGGTGGAGAGATGAAGTTTGCAACTAGTAAGAGGTTGCAAAAGTAAGAGGTTCTGGCAAACATCCCACCGTTTTGATTGGGGTTCTCAAGGACTCCACCCTACAATTAAAGTCAGACTAATTATAGCCCACCCCATACAAAAACAAACCTAGCTTCCAATCAGATCAATCCCATACTGCATAAAGGTAATTTGCCTCTACTTTATTGCCTTCCAAACTCAAAAGCATGCCCTATTAAAAGATAAACTTAGGCACATCAATTTTTTGTTTTTTAAAATTAAATCTATTATCCTTTAAAACATTCATTCAGAATAATTTTCTTTTTACTCACCACTATACTAATGAGGAAAAAGTTTAAAGAGTTTATTTGAACAGAGGATGACTCGTGAATTAGGAGCCAGACCACATGTGGTTCGGGGGTCCACTGAAGGGGCATAAGGAGAAGATTTTTGTAGGGTGAACACATAGGCAAAGCAAAGAAAGTATTTGATTGGTTACATTGCCAATAGTAGCCTTATTTCGATCATTCCAGTAGAAAGTCCCTACTTAAAAGTTAGCTGGTGATTTCTGACTGGTTAAGCATAACATTTATTTTACTATTTGCACTGAGATATTAATAGGTTTCAGTTTGCTTGTGTAGAAACCCAGGGTGCTGGAGCCACCTTAGCCTAATAGCTTTCCAACTCTACAAGTGTTTTCTAGAGAAAGATATCATCCAGAATTTCTGCCATGTCTTATAGATTTGCCCAGCATTTAATGAAAAGTTACCAGGCACATAAAGAGATGGGACAAGAGGGGGATATCAAATAGAGATTTTTAAATAACTTTAATATATGCAGGAAAATGAAAAGATGGAGAATTCAATCAGAGATCTGTAATCTACATCAAAGAATTGAATGGAAGTTGTAAAGCTGAAAAAACATAAAGCCAAAATTGAGAATTCAATAGACATAAACATCAGATTAGACATAGCATAGCAGAGAATTGTTTTATCCAAAGATATATTAGTACAACATATCAAGAATGAAACACAGATAAATGAGAAATGTATAAACATGCATGAGATATGGGAGACTTTTTAAAACCCTCTAACATTCATGTAATTAGATGCCCAGTGGGAGAGGAGAAAGAGACTGGTGGGGGAAGACAGCAGCAATTTTTGAGGATAATTTTCCAAAACTGACTTAAGACATCAAACTACAAAGTCAAGAAACTCTGTGAACCATAAATGGGGACAACACAAAAACTAAGCAAACAAAAGAATCTCTCTAGACACATCATAGCAAAACTTCTAAAATCCAATGGCAATGAGAAAGTTTTAAAAGCAACCACAAGTAAAAGGAGTGTTACCTTCAAAAAGGCGATAATAAGAATGATTGACTTCTCAATTGTAACAATAGAAGCCAGAAAACAACAGAATGACGTCTTTAAAGTGTTGAAACAAATTTCCATTGATAAAATACTGTTTGGACTTTCTTTGGCCAATTGTCCTCCTCTGTGGAGGGTTGGGCACTATAGAATGAGAGTTTCCCAAAGAGAGAATAGGGGCTGTAGCCAGTGGAAGGAACAGAGAAAAATATGCAAGGCAAACAGAAACAAGAGTGACCTACAAACAGATTTAACCTTCACGATGTTCTGTGGAGGGCAGAGTGGTAGATGGGACTCAAATCCAGATCTAACTTCCAACTCCATTCCCTTAGCCTCGGTTTCCCATAGAATGTCTTGTTAAGAAGGAAGAAAAAGCTAGCAGAATCAGCTGAGTCAAAACAAAACCTGACAAACCCAGGATGGCAGATGCTGTAGCCCGATCACCCACCTTCCCGGAGGGGGATCTTTTTAGCACTCCTTGGAAAAGAGCAGTATTTCTTAGAGATGAAAATATCAACATTTGATGAAGGAGCTGGCAGTGCTACGCTGCTGTAAAACGCCTAGCTCATCTATTTACCAGCTAATGTACAAAATATTACTTCCAATCAAGGACCTCACTCAAGTCAAGCAAGGTATTCATGACTGTCTTGTTTATAACAAAGCAAAGACGACACACATCAACGGAATAACCCAATAAATTAAAATCATTCCCGGGAAGGAATAATGATACTGTGGCTGCAATAAGCCTATGTGTGTCCAATTTGGTTGACATGATGCCTCGACACACAAAGGGATGGATGAAGCCATGCAGCGGATGAAGTTGCTTAAACTCTATTTTGGTGAATTATACCCAGGGTGAGATGAAATAAATACCAAGCCAAGGACTTCTCCTGGAACTTTGCCAAATGTTCACTCTTCTTTAATGATTAACAAGTCACAAAGGGGTTATTCTCTCAACCTTCCAAATCAGATTTAATGAAATATACATTAAAAGAGGACAGCACTTCAGAAAAAATTATACAGGCCCTTCAGAATAAATTCCAAACCTACTTGTCTGGCAGAAGTGATTCATTTCGGTTTTTTGAGTGGTGTTTTCTTATTTTGAGCATCCATTTCATCATCCAAAAAACACCCTGTCAGATCAGGCTTAGACACTGCCTATTAAAATGTTAAACTTCACCTGATAAAATATAATTATAGCATTCTTGACATTTTTACATAGCACACACATGCTTCAAGCCAATTTTGCTGGAATTAAGATGATTCCTTTAGATGTGTGAATGCATGATGAAGCTGTAAGGAAATATCAATATGTCAAACTCTAATATAGTTGAGAAACTAGATCCAAAATAAATAGAAAAAAAACAGAACATGTATAAAAGGAATAAAAATGGTGACGAAGGCCATCAAAATTCTCGGGAAGCTTACCAATTTATGTAATTAAAGATTAAGATGGCATCCAATAGCCACTTAAGGGTGTATGAATCAATAATTTTTCAGTATACTGGGGCAGTGGTTTATCACCTGGGGAATTTTTAGAAGCTTCATATTTACACACAGTTGTTCCTCCAGGAAAAGTCAGCTTGTGTGTTATAAGGACAATCGAACTGCCCTACACAGAGGCCCCCACAGCAAGGAACTGAGGCCTCCTGCTAACACATTCTATTGCGTTTTACTAATACCCATACTCCATTCCAGACCATGTGAGTTAGAATTTCTGGAAGGGTAGGACTCAGGTATCGGTATTTTCAATATCCACCCAGTCTGCATTTGAACCTATCTGTAACCCAAGAAACAAAGTCCTTTGGGACAAAGTGGGATGCAGTTAGTATAAGAAGATGACCACAAGTTCTTTGGTATTTCTCCATTAAAAGCATAGGGCCTAATCTTCCTCCTCTTGAGGGTAGCGTGGATTTAGTGACTAACAGACAGAATGTGGCAGAAGTCACAGTATGTAACTTCTAACATTAGATCATAAAAGGTATTGCAGCTGCCTCGTTGCTCTTTCTCGAATCACTCACTCTGGGAAGAATCAGCCGCCATGTTGTAAGGACACTCAACCACCCTGTAGAGAGACAGGCCCACACAGCAAGAACTGAGGCCTCCTGTCAATAGCCAGGTGAATGAGCCACCTGAAATCAGCCGACCTCTTGACTTCAGTCTCATGAAAGACCCTGAGTCAGAGCCATCCGGCCAAGATGCTCCTGAACTCCTGACCCACAGAAACTATGAAATAATAAATAGTATTTTAAGCTAAGTTTGGGGATAATTTGATACATAGAAATAACTAATACAGGGAGTCAGCCTTCAAACAAAAAAAAAAAATTAGGATTGTCTACCAGTCTATTGCCAGAGCCTGGCATCATGCATAACATGTGGTAGGCATTCAATAAATATTTGTGGAATAAGTGAATGATGGATTGCTGAAATGATCACCTCCCACTTCTGAACAATGGAAGAATTTCCTTGATATAGTACTCCAGAGTAGTAGAAGTCTGTTTCTAGCTTGCCATAATCACTTAGATTTCCGCTTGCACAAAGACTGAAGTTTGAATGATGCTTTGAATCAACAGAAATGTATCTCTGTTGCTGGAAACAACATATTATGCCCTGCTTTGGCTCACCAGAAAATGCCGCCTTGTTTTTGCCCCTTTGGGAAATCTTCAATGCGCTGAATATTGCTTTCCTAGTTTTTCATTCTGTAAATCCACGTGACTTTCCTTGCCTCCAAAAATTCTTAGTCCAGCATTAAACAATCCAATTTCCTTAAGTAACTAATTATCCACTGTTTGTTGCTAATGTCACATTCCTCGCTTCACATGCTATAATCAGTTTCTCTCTTCCCCGCCAGGTCTTTAGGGGATATTTTCATTGATTGCTCAACGTGCCTTGTTACTTCCCTATTCCTTGGATGGGAGCAGTTTGTTTTCTTTTTCCCAATTGGGAAACAGGTAAGCTCCCTAAAGCTGTGGTTCCTGAATCTTATAAGAATTACCTGGTGAACTTGGCAAACACACAGATACTTTGGGCCTTGGTTCCAGAGATCCTATCATTGTGGAATGATGGAATATTTCCTAAAATTGCATTTTTTAACAGCTCTAAGTTCATCAAATTTAAAAATCTCTGTGCTTTCCTTTTTTTTTTTTTTTTTGAAAAAGAGGCTTTTAAGATATTCTTGTGCTTTTGTAATTTTTAAAGGGGATACACTCACCAAAATGTTTGTCTCCTACTTTTAGCTAATGTCCATGTCGCTTGCATGGGCAGAGTTTTTCTTCTCCTTACCCCCTCTCCTGGGGCCTGGACATTCCAAAGACAATTTAACAAATGGGGCAGGGCACATTTGGTAATATAATGCATGGTGGGGGAAAAAAAGATAGAAATTCTTTTAATGTAATAACGCCAAGCACCTGAGCCAAGAGGAAGCTCATCGTGGCAGTATAAATGGTTTAATTTTCCAGGACTGCAGATGTACTACCCACAGGGTCCAAAGCTATTATCTACCCACAACCCAGCCACCCCTTCCTGGGCTTATTCTAAGTATTATAGAACCAGATGTGGCCGAGCAACTACGTCCAAATACTGAAAAAACACTTGTGGAAATACTGGAAAAAATACAAGCCCTGTATCCAAATACTGAATAGAAAAGCCAGGATCATGAAGGCAGTGGAGGGAGAGGCAAAAGATTCCAAAGAGTCAAAAGTAAAGAGTCTAGTTCTTTGGCAACTATGAAGAGAAGGCCCCTGCATCAGTATTAAAGATCTCACCCCTGTTGAGAGGCTGGCAATACACTGATAAGAAGAGCTACTTCCCCACCTATGCCAGTTGCTAGTGGCCTTTATATGGTTTGAGATATGAAACCTGGAAAAAGGTAATTTTTTAAACATTCTTCTGGACTATATGCATGTGACTTTTGCTACTATTGAAATATTTTAATAGACTGGAGCATCACTCCCTTCCACTCTTAGGGGTTTAGTTATAAGGTTTTATTAGCACCCTGCAGTAGTAGCAACCATAAATTATCTACCATGATTAAAAGCAAGTTAACAGTTCCCATGAACTCAGACATGAAGGATTGAAGATATTCATAACCTACTGTTTTCAAACTGATAGCTGTTTCCAAGGGCAACCATTTGCTTCTAAACAAGCCAAGAAACATTCGATCTGCTATGCATCCTTATAAGATCCACCAGCCCACACCCATGAGTTCCCAACACGTGGGGCAGTTCCACCCATGGGAAAAATGAAGACAATAGCATGTTCTTCTAAATTCACATTTGTCCTGTGCAAAGCAAATGAGGGAATGTTTTCAAAATGGATTCAGACTATGTGAATCTTAGCCAGGGTGGTATAATCTTTGTCACATTGGCAGGTAGGGGGCCCTTCACAGCCCACGTGGGTTTTGGTTTCCACCTACTGCTGGCAAGAAATTGACTACTCCAATGTGACTGGCACATGGACATGCAGCCTTCCCTCCAGGAGGTAGATCGAGTTGACTTTTAAGAAATATGCTCGCTGTCTCTGACTGCGTGTGTTTTGTTGGCAGGCGCACAGATGCCAAGGCTCCTGGGGAGTTCCAGTCTGGCCAGCAGGGTTTGGCTGGGAGGCCTGCCTGCCCCAGCCAAGAGCAACACATTTCCCCCTGCAAGGGGCTGCTTTCTCACCTTCTCACCTTCTCTGCCCTCTGTCCAGAATAACCCATGGTGCTGCCTCACCTGGGAGTTGGGACTCTCACTGCACCCTTTGCCCCTCATGTGGAGTTGAGGATTTGAGGAATGGAAAGTGTTTACTCTCCTTCAAAAATCAGCAGTAAATGATATCTGTGATCCAGAGACTTTTAACCTTTATTTTAATCAGTAGGAATATGAGAGCTTTCTAATGATAGAAATGTTCTATACCTTGATTGGGATGATATATGGATATATGCCTTTGTCAAAACCCATTGAATATTCACTTAATATGAATGTCTCTCATATGTACATTAGACTTACTTTTAAAGACACAGAACTTAAGCCAATGAAACAAAATAGATATTTTAAAAATGAATCATTTGGGTTCCAAGTTCTCGGCAAGGTGGAAAAAGCATAACCCACTTTGTCCCATAGAATGCAACTAAAAATCCTGGAAAGCATGGTACAGCATTTGAGAACTCTGAAAAGAGAAATTCTAGCAGGCTGATTGGGAAC
Organism: Mirza zaza; assembly: GCA_008750895.1. Lineage (NCBI taxonomy): Eukaryota > Metazoa > Chordata > Mammalia > Primates > Cheirogaleidae > Mirza > Mirza zaza. The sequence goes on from VSMD01114712.1 coordinate 67,249, forward strand.
AAAAGAAAAGCAGAACTTAAAACAAGACCAATCCAACAACAAGTTTCCTGAGATTTTTTTTCCTGCCAGTGTCCCAAGCCTGGGCCCTAAACCCAGAATTGGGCACTGGATTCAGATAGTAAGAACCCTAAGATAAATCTTTTTAGTCTAAGATTTGAAAAAGGGTCCCCCTAAGGGTCAGGGGTGGGGGTTGATTTTCCCTACTTAGGCTTTCTCCAGGATCCCCTGCCCCAGCCCCCAAGAAATCCTACAACAGTGGCAATAGTGATGGGGACAGAAGCTGGGGAAGTGCCTTAAACCTTGAAGGTGGGAACTCTTCTCTCTGACCAGAGGAACTGTGGCTTCAAGAGCATGGAAAGGATCTCCACTGCTCCTTACTATCCCAGTCCTCCCACTGCTTTGTCGTGGAACACAGTCATGGGAAATTCAGAGAAGAGGGGGAAAATAAAGATCTGGATTTCTAGTCAGAAGAGCAAGAAGGGGAGGAGAGGCTATGGGAGCCTGAGTGTGAGTGTTGGGGAAAATTGCAGAGAGGAGAAAGCTCAAAAAGGTGACTTCTTAAAGTTGTAAAGTGATTTCTTAAAGTTAGGAGATTGATTCCTAAATTCATTCCCAAGCTGTGCATGCATGAATCTGACCCTAAACAATATACCAAAGACTTTGAAAACTGATAGGGTAGACCATCACGGAGGTCTCAGGCCAATGGGTGTTGTATACGAAGAACGGATCCGAGTAGCACTGAGAACCAGCTGAAAGCTGAACTGATACTAGAATCACAACCCACAGAAAGTAGCTCAGAACTTGCAGCCCAAATCCAACTAGGGTAACTGCTCATACTTTTTAAATCCAATCAGTGTTCTTTCATGAATTAAGCAAGACCCAGAGTCTCATAGTATTCAAACTGTCCAGAATAGAATTCAAAATTACTAGACACATGAAGAACCATGAAAATCTCAATAACTTGCAAGTGAAGAGATAATCAAAAGATGCCAACCCCATGGGGTGGGTGTAAAAGTAATGACAGCCTTCAGGAGGATGTTGAAATAATCTCCATGAGAGCCAGGCGTGGTGGCTCATGGCTATAATCCTAGCATCTGAGAGGCCGAGGTGGGAAGATTGCTTGAGATCAGGAGTTTGAGACCAGCCTGAGCAAGAGCGAGACCCCTGTCTCTACTGAAAAAATTAGCCCAGGCATGGTGGTGCACACCTATAGTCCCAGATACTCGGGAGGCTGAGGTAGAAAGATCACTTGTGCCCAGGAGCTGGAGGTTGCAGTGAGATATAATGACACCACTGTACTCTAGCCAGAATGACAGAGCGAGACTGTCTGAAAAAGAAGAAAAAAGTTACAGAAAGCATCGAAACCTACCTTGTTCAAAACATGAAAACCTGACCCTGACAGTATGCTCGGCCCTGCTTTCCCACACTCCCTCAATGACAACCAGCTAATATCTTTCAAACACCTTCCACGTTGAAGACGCTGCATTTGGTCCTTTATTGGGTACCTGGAGCAGTCGTCAAAACACAGGCACATCCTGTAATCCACATGGGAGTCAGAGTTGGTTTTCATGTCGTTTGGAGAGGGGGTGTGGTTTTCCCTTTTGCCCCTTCCTTGGGGGAAGGGAGCTGCCAGTTGCTGTCCCCGCTCTGTCATCCTTCATGACATGTAAGCGAATAACCTGCGTCTCCTCCCTGGGGGTGGGTCACAGGTCAAATCCTGGCCACGGTGAAGGTGCAGGATCCACTGAAGGCCCGCCCCCGCATTTGGATAACAAAGGAAGCAGCTCAGGTGAGAGATCGCTATGAGAGATCTTGTGAGAACCCATCCAAGAAACGAGCCCTATTTGCCTGGTCTGTGCACCGCTCCAACCAAGTCTCCTTGCATTGAAATGTCTCGCAATTCCACCCCCAGGTAATCATGGAGCATCTCTGGGGTCTCCTGATTGCCTTGGTGCCCGTTTTAAGCTTCTCTCTTATTAGCATCAAGCACGGCAGCATGTTGTGGCTGCTAACATTGTCACCCCCAAGAGAACTCGGAAGCTTTTCCTTGATACTGCCCAGTAATCCCCTCCCTGGCACTTACTGTAGCTTTCTTCTTCAATTAGCAATGTAAATGTGATTGCCTGGGCTTGGGAATGAGCTTTTCATGGTAATGGGAAGGCCACCCGCCCCCTAAAAGGCAAAGCCTGCTGTCTGCTGGGGTCCAGCCTTAGGGGGTTGGGGGAACTGCTGTTTGTTAGAACAATTTTACAAGGTGATTGAGAGGGATTCCCAGAGAGGAATATCATTCAAAGAATGTGATTAAAGGGGTGAATGACAGCACTAGCTCTTGGTGGCTGGGAGCTCTGTATATACTCACAGGAGAAGCTGCACATCAACCACAGCACTCAACAGCAAATTGTCTTGGCCTCCTCCTGTTCCCCACCCACTTCCTCCTAGAGTCGGAAGAACAAGGAGTAACCTCATTCTCAGAGGGAGATGGACCAGGTTCTAAGCTGATCAAGTTCTAAGTCTGGCAAATCATTAAGACACGCAACCAGCCTGTATCTTTGAGAGAAAATGTTTCTAATGGTCCAAGTGAAGCAGAACCAGGGTTGGTGGTTGCTGTTCTGTTTTTCTTGTGGTTCGGTTTGGCTCTGTTATCACTGCCAGTACATGGCATCAGCCCCCCTCGTCAAGAGCTGTGTTAATGCACCCCTGTGCTCACAGGTGAACTTGCCTCCCTGGTCTCTCCCCCACCCACCTCCCCACCTGCTTCACTCACCTCTCCTTTCATTTGCCATATTCCAGCCGCACAAGCCTTCTGCCTTGTCCCTCCTCCAGATCTTTGCACACACTGTCCTCCCCACCTGGAAAGACTATTCCCTCCCTTTATCCAGCTCTCAGCCACCCTTCCTGTCTCTGGCAAATTCCACTTCTGGAAAGGAGGCCTTCCCTGACCCTTCAGTCTCATTTAGTCTCTCTACTCTCTGTTCTCATAGCTCCCAACACTCTGCCTTCCCAGAAAGGACCACAGTGGTAACCACATAGTCATGGATGTGATTTTTTTTTTTTTTTACCCCAGGCCTCTCTCCCATTAGCTTGTAAGCTGCTTCAGGGCAGAAACCACATCAATCACGTTCTTTGCTAGAAGGCTCAGTGCCCAGCACACAGTAGGTGTTTCATAAATAGTTGCCAAATGGATGTGATGGAAATGGGGGAAGGAGACCCAGGGCCAGGGAGACAGGCATGGAAGTGAAGGCATTTAACACAGTGACATACAAGGAGAATGGTTTCAGACAAAACATGCAATGAGCTTGGTAATTAAAGTAATAGATTTACTATTGATTATCCAACCTTCATTCCTTCTCACTGCTACCAAAACCATAAGAACTTTCTCAGATGATCTCAATGGGTTTATTATATAGACCTTTGGAATGGTTGACCAGAAATTGTCCCTCCCTTATTTTATTAATAAGGGGTACGTTAGGATCAGCAATTTCCTGTGACCTGTTCAAGGTCACACAGCTGATAAAAAGCTGTCCAGTCCTCAGACTTGAACCCAGAGCGTGTGAAGCATCTGGTGCTCCCCTCTCCTGGCCTGTTCTCCATCCTACCCCTGGAGGAAAATGTTCCACCACCACTCCTTATCGCTTCCCCACCTGTTCCTTTGGAAAAGAGACTTTTGCCACTGAAGGAGCTGTTAAAATTAGGAGGAGCTGCTTGATTTGCAGGTGCTGTAAATAAAGATGAGACTGTTCTGGTCCCAAAGGCGATTTAACTTTAATTGCAGCCAGAACAGATCAGCGAGTGAGAGGTGACTCAGACGTGGTGCTTGGGAGGAGGGGGATGACAAAGTATGACAGTTTATTTAATGCCATTAAAAGCTGGTTTGCAATGGATGACATAAAATGATACCATTTTAAAGCGCAAAGGGGCTTTTGTACCAAAACAAGTGGCCCTCAAAGAAAAATGGAGACATTTGCACCATCTGCCAAATGTCTCCACGCTTTAGTCTTCACTGACTCACCTGCAGCCACCGTGTTTCCAAGAATGCAGGAGGTGGAAGCAGGTGTATCATTCACATAACACATCTTTATTGAATATTTACTGTGCCAGACACCACCTAAGCATTAGGGATGGAGCATAAAGCAGAGTATAATCCCTGCCTTCGTGGAATCCACTCACTTCCTATGGGGCCACTGCATACAGCTGTGCTTATCAGGTACTGCAAGCTCTAGGAGTGCTAATTCCATCACATCCACATGAATGGGCTCCCCAGATGTGCCATGCCCAGCCTGCTCACCTGTACACAGCAGCCCAGAGTCACCTCCACTGCTTCCCTCCTGGGCTAGTGGAATGGTCGTCATACCCTCCCAACTGGTCTCTCTGATTCTACCGTGTGCCTCTACTGTGTGTTCTCAACACAACAGACCAAGTCAGTTCAAAACATAAGTTGGATCCCAGCTTCCCTCTGCCTGCTTTCTTCTGATAGAAGCGTATCTCCCTCACTTCTTTCAAGTCTCTGCTCAAATGTCATTTACTCAATGGAGCCTTCCCTGACCACCTTATTTAGAACCGCATGCATACACACAGCCCCTGCTCTATTTCTTCTTCCATAGCACTTACCATCTTCTTACACACCAAATGAATTCACTATGATGTGATTCATTTACTCTCTGTCCCCTGCCCCTGGGCTACTAGAATATAATCTCCACTAAGACAGGGATTTTTGGTCTGTTTCGTTCCCTGATATGTCCTTGGGCCTAGAGAAGTGCCTGGAAATTAGGAGGTGGTCAGCAAAGATGGGTTGGATGAATTATATCAACAGATGGAGAGACAGACAACAAACAGGCAAACACACATGTACAGTCCCCGACTTAATGATGGCTTGACTATTTTTTGACTTCATGATGGTGTGAAAGTGATATGCATTCAGTAGAAACAGTACTTCAAGTACCCATATAGCAATTGTTTCTTACTTTCATTACAGTGTTGAATAAATTACCTGTGATAGTCAATAGCTTATTATAAAATAGGCTTTTGTGTTAGATGATTTTGCCCACCTATAGGCTAATGTAACTGTTCCGAGCACATTTAAGGTAGGCCACGCTAAGCTATGATGTTGATGTATTAAATGCACTTTCTATTTATGATATTTTCAACTTAAGGTGGATTTATTGGGATGTAACATATTGTAAGTCAAGGAGCGTTTGTATGCTATTACATAAATTATGTATACATATTCCATACATGTGTGTATTCATTCATAGCTGGAGAGACAAGCAGACATTACACATATATACATGTGATATATGTATATATGTGTTTGTATATATATGTATGCATATGTGTATATATACTACATATGTGTAAGTTTGCCTCTTTGTCTCCTAGCTATAATTTATTCATTCAGCCGATGTTTTCTGAGCATCTATAGAAGTGTATATATGCATATACAGGTACATGTGTAAGTATACATGCATATGCATGTGTGTATTTGTGTGTGTATGCACATATATAAAATGACTGGTGGGAAGAAGCCCAACATCAAGAGGCTCTGTCCTCAGAGTTCATGACGTGTCTTGTAGTCTCTTCTGCTACAGCAGGGTTGGTCCTAAGTCCCCACCTTACCCTCCCACCCTGTCCACCTCAGGCCTCACTACAGTTTTCTCCTAAACTAATGGTACTGTGTGATATGCTGACCTTCTACCTGGCCCTCGGGAAGACTCTGAGGCTTTGGGGTGCTGGGCATTAAAGAAGCAGAGCAAACGCTAGGGTGGCTGCCCACTCTCCACAGCCTGCAGGAGAACGGACTTCCAGAGCCCATCTGCACGGCAGGGACCACAGGTAGGAAGCAGCCTTTCCTGAGCACCTGCTCTCTCCTGACACTCCGTATTATCTGGTGAGGTTCTCTGGATCTACACTTCCAGAAGATGGTGTGAAAGTTGTCAGGATCCAAACGGGGTGGGAGGGGGGAGTCACTAATTTTAAGAAAACCCTGACAGATAGATCTGGGGAAGACCACAAAGAGAGGGCTCTCGTGCTTGTGTGCCTGATAACAAAAAAGACTCCATAAGATACAACTGCAACTTCACACAGAGGCCATCACAGTCTTGCACAAAAAATACTTCTGCAAGGACGTCTGCTCAGCAACTGCTTGTCCAGCCTCAGACTAACGTCACTCCTGTTATTGATCTTTGTAGCCAAGGATAGTTATTTCAAGCCAATGATGTCATCCTCCTCATTGTTTTTCCCTTTTAAAAACCTTTGTCTTCCTTTATCTCCCTAGATACGCACATTTTTTCTTCTGGCATGCATATTCCCATTGCAAGTTTCTATTCCCAAGTGAACACCTTTTCTTTTAGAGAACCTCTCTCTGTTTGCTATGTAGGTTGGCAATGGGGATTATTGTTATCGCCCCATTTTACAGATAAGGAAATTGAGGCTCAGTGTGGTTTAGGTTTTGGCCCAGTTACAGTGATTTGGTGTTAGAAGTAGGACTCAAACTCTGGTCTGACTCCAAAGGCTCTAAGCCTTTGCTGTTGAAGGTGTGGTCCCTGCACCAGTAGCACCTACCTCACCCGGGAGGCTGTGAGACATGCAGAATCTCAGACCCCACCCCAAAGCCACTGAATCAGAGCTGCACTTTAATAGGATCCTTAGGTAATCCAGATGCACATTACAATTTAAGAAGCACTAACCCAAACCAGTGGCTCTCAATAGGGCTTAACATTAGAATCACACCAAGAGCTTTAATCTAGATGCCTGGGGTATACCCCAGACCAATTAGATGATCTGGGGATGTATCCAGACATTAGTCATGTTTAAACCTCCCCGAGTGATGCTAATGCAAAAAAAAAATTGCTCTACACCACTTTCTCAGAAACTCCTCTATCAAGACAATCACATCAGTCCCATACCTACGAAATCAGGATAAACTAGGGATCTGAGAATATTCATATTTAACAAAAGCCCTAGGTCATTTTGAAGATCTTGCAAGTTTGGAAAACATTGGCCTAAACACCATGATAAATTGCAACTCAGTATCTACAGGTTGTCTTTAGGAAGTTAAATTTTTAAAGTATATTTTATTATAAAATATAACAGGTATACAAAAAGTTGTGTAAAGCCACAGTTTAGCATACACACACACACACACACACACACAGTGAATTTAATGTAATCACCACCCAGGTGAATAAAGAGCATATAGCCAACATTCCTCAACTATAATGCCTCTCCCTCCTCCCAGAAGTAACCATTACCTTAACTTTTATGTTGATCATTCATTTTCTTATCTTTTGTAACTTTTCTTCCCATGCATACATACCTAAAAAAATGTTTCATTTTGTATGTTTTCCAATTTTATATGAACAGGATCATATTCTATGTTGTGTCTTGTTTCTTTACTGAACATTCAGTATATAAGAGTCATCCATGCTGTTGGTTCACTCATTTTCATTTCTGTATAAGATTCTAAGGTATAAATATTCTATATTATAAAAACGTATCATGTTAGGTATTGAATTTTATTCCCAGCTTAAGCTATTACAAATGATGCTGTCTAGAACTTTCCTGTACATTTAATGTCTCAGGATTACAGTTAAAATTAAACTTTCCTGTACATGTATCCTGATACATGAATGCATGCAGCTAGCTCTCCAGGGTAAACACTTAGGACTTCAGTCACTGGATTACTGAATATGTGTATTACCAACTCCACTAAATCACACCGAATGCTCCCACCAAAAGTGTTTAAAAGTCCCTGTCGTTCTAAGTACCTGCCCATCTGATGGTGATCCTTCTTGTCCACCTTCTTACAACAACTTGCAGATGATAAAAGAGTGCTTAAAGAGGCAGCATTCTCTGTCTCAAAGTCAAATTCCTGTTTCTCCTCAGCCCTGCAAGAAAAAGATGAATGCTGAGCAGCAGCGATCATAGTTGTTTAATGACGAACTTGCTCTAGGTTAAGCCTAGCTAGCGATCATTTCCTCTAGGTTTCCACCGAGGACTCCATAAGTGGAGAGCATCCATCACAGGCAGAGGCCTGTGGAACGACAAGGCACTTGTGCCATAATGATTTTCCTTCCTGTTTATCACAAAGATGATCAATCAGGGCAGGAGTCGGGCCTGTTGCAGAGTGTTCGCCAACAAAGAAAATAATCAGACAGGCTGATGATGGACCCAGCCAGGAGCTAGCACCTCCTTTGTGCGGATCTGGTTACCTGCTCAGGTACTGTTTTTGAAACGCTGAAAAGTGAAACCCTCTTCTCATCTCATTCATTCATCCAACCTGTAGTTACTGAGAGCCTCCTAAGCACTAGGGATTCAGCATTAAATAAGTGGACTTGGTCCTGCCTTCAAGGACCTTGCATTCTAAGACAATAAAGTCACAGGGCATCATGCCACTAGTGTTTACTGAGCACCTATATTGTGCTGGGCACTCTAGATCCAGAGGTGGAAAAGACATGGTCCCCATCTTCAATAACCTTGCTATTTAGTGTAACTGACCTTCATGCACAATGCCGAGGAGTTGTGATGGATGCAGGTACTGAGTACCTATCGGAGCTCAAACAGAACAAGACTAGACTAGAACAGAAGAAGACTAGACTGTTTGAGACTACGCTCAAGCAGAACGTAGACAAGACTCCACACTGAGACATGCTATTCCACTCACAAGGATTCATAACTTTCTCTAGCAGGAGAGCAGAGGCCTGAGGGATGGGACACAGCACCCACAGGTCTTGATGGTAAATTTTGGAGGAGAATTTTAGTAGGAAAGGTGCACGAGAAGTTTTCATGGTGTTTCCTGGCCTCAACAGCCAGAAAAGTTGTCTTGTTTGACTCTCGGTAAAAAGAAGGCAAATGAAGATGCTATACTTCCTAGAACTTCTACCCCAGGTCACTAAAACAACAGAAGCCATTCACTAGGCTGTTCACACGTGTTGTCTCATCTAATCCCAGCAACTCAAATGGGTTAGGCAGTAAAATCCGCATATTACAAATAAAGAAACTGAGGCCATGAGAGGTTATTCTCCCAATATTGCACAGCTAATATCTCGTAAAATCACATTTGAACCTGTGTCTGACTCTAAAACACTGAGCAGTATCTCCATCTCTTGTTGCATAAGATGTATAACATGGAAGTTCATTCAAGCATCCCTTTCTCCAAAGCTATTCCCACTGTAATCTTGCTTAGCTGGCCCCAATCTAGTTCAGGAAAGCTCCACCTCCAGCAACTGTGTTCTTTGAGTGACCTGGACCTCAAGGAGGAAGAATGTGTGCTCCTGCACACTCACATGCTTGTGTCTGTGTGTGCTGGGGAGGTTAGTATGAAGTTGAATGTGCAGCCCACAAGGGAGGACCCAACTTAGAACAGCTCCTGCTCTGACTGCTGTTGGCTACCTGTTGGGCTGAGCAGGACATCACCTGCGGCCACAATGAACCTGAAGTTAGCTCCCAGTATGTAGATCAATTGACACTGGCTCCTAACGATATGCCTCTGATTTCATTCATCCAATCATTTATTGCATTCATTTCTTAACTCCTTCATCTAATATTCATTGATCACATTTATTGAGCTACTACTTCATACAAAACACTGTAGAAGAGGCAAGGGTGGCAATATACTCGTGAACCAAACCCAAACCATTAGGTATATCCATGAAGACATGAATAACAAAAATGCAAGGAAGAATTATTATTGGCAGCACAATCATGGCTAATGTTACCAGATAATCCTCCTTCCGTGTTTCACGTGTTCTTGCCAATAGACTAAGCAGCTTACCCCTTTCAGAAACCCTATGAAATAGATCGTTTTATTGGCCCCCTGTAACAGATAAGGACAAAGAGGTTCATAGTGGTTAAAACAGCCTGACCAGGACCACCAAAGTGGTCAATGGGAGAACTGGAAGAGTGAGCAACAGGGGTCATAAGAGAGGTAGAAGTGAAGCTTTGCACATGTACAATGTCCATCACCACATTGGAAAGGAGAGAAACAGCCCTAAGTCCAACAATGGAAAACTGGTAAATAATTCTACAACCATACTTTGCTAAAATATTCTCTACGGATATTAAGATGGATAATGTAAATCTACATATTGCCCCAGAAAGGTGCTCATGATACATTAATTTTAAAAGTAGGTAATACAATGACATGGTATTATAACAGTATGTTTTTCTTAAAAAAGCTTTCCACATTTTATGTATATTATGTATGCATAGAAAAAGAACAAGAAGAAAAGCACTTGAAGGACAAGAATGCTTTTTCTGTTTTGTACACCTCTATTCTCAGCACCTAAAGCAATGCCTGGCACATATTAGATGACTAATATTTATCAGACAAATGAAGTCTTCGTGAATACATGAGTGAGTAAATTAGTGATAGAATGGATTAATGAATGAGCAGGTGAGTGGATAAGTGGATGACTGAATGGATGAAAGTGCCAAAAGGCAAATGAGGGTAATCTCTGGTGGTAACATTTGTGGTGAACACTTTTCTCTTTGTGTTTATCTGCATGTTTTATTTTTTTTTTTATCAATGAACGTAGATTAGTTGTGTGATTAGAGGGGAAAAAGACACCCAGTTATCTCCAGTATTACATCCTGGAAGGAATAGGAGTGAGGAGGCTGAGGTCTAGTACTGATTCTATCACTAAGTTAAGGTTATGACTTGCTTTATTAACTTAGATAAATGTCAGTGTCAGATCTCAATATGTAAATTTTTTTGGTTCTATCATTTGCAAAGTGGGGTTTAAAATTTTTGCTGAGCCTCTTCTATGTGGCAGAGTGTTCCAAATTTCAGTCATTAAAAAAAAAACCTACTTTCATTATTTTTGCCACTTCTGGGTTTCCTCTTGCACTATTATTTTCTTAACATTTTTTTTTTCTTTTAGACAACTCACTTTTTTAGGCTTAAATAATTTATCAGAGTATGTAATCACAGCCATAAATACTACCAGTATTACTTGCCATCAATGCTACTAACAGTAAAAATTTTAAAACAATGAATAAAAAATATTAAATTATTTCTTGATAATATTGCCTTCTAAAAGCTAAGAGCCTGTGTTCTATTCTCCCTTTATTAAAAAGGAAGATTTGCAAGTGTTGGAAGGGTGTTAAATACAGACTAACACCACTGAGACTCTTCATTTGATATAATTAGGATTAAAGAAAATTGGAATAGAAATAAATTTTCACTATGTGATTCAGCATTTTATAATGCTGGGTGTATGTAACAGTTAAAATAAATGTCAAGTACCCTCATATTGCACATCACGAAAGACATGGCCTTAAACTCTCCAATTGGTGATTATGTAGCTAATAACAGTAGCAGCTACCATATATTGGAGTATTCACTATAGCAGTTTTATATATACATAGTTTCCAGTCTTCATAAACACTGCAAAAGGTGGTGGTTATCCCCATTTTATAGACAGGGAAAAGTGAGGCTCATAGACATTAACATAATTGTTGCAAGATTACAAAGCTAAGTTGGCAGCTCTTGAATCTAAACCAGGGTCTCTCTGACTTCACAGAACATTAGAAGAGCTGAGGAAGAGCAGCAGGGATTCTCATGTGCTGTCATTGGTGGTACAAAGCAGAACCACCACTCTGGAAAACAGGTTGACTACTTGCCGAAGCTACACACACGCATACCCTATGACGTAGCAATTGCACACACTAGTCGAGACAAATGGGTGCATATTGTCCACACACCGACTTGTACACAAATGTTCATAGCAGCTTAATTCATAAGAGACAAAAACTGCAAACAATTAAATGTCCACCAAAAGGCAAAGGGAAAAACAAATGGAATACAAAGGAATACTACTTAGTAACAAAAAGGAATCGGAATATTGATACAGCAACAGAACAGATGAATTTCAAACACATTATGCTGAGTGGGGGAAAAAAACAATATGTGCTGTAGCATTCCGTTTATATAAATTTCAAGAATAGTCGAAACTAATCTATGGTGATAGAAGTCAAAAATAGGGATTATATCTAGGGAGGGAAATTCATGGCAAAGGGGCTTTCTGGGTTCAAGAAAATAAACTCTTGTCATCTAAAGATATGGATTATATTTATATGATACTTGTACAGATATTTAGAGAAGTAAAATAGTAACCAAATTATACACTTGAAACTCGTGGATTTTAGTCTATGTAAATTATATCTCAATAAAGTACTGGGGGGAAAGTATACATAGCACTATATAAAAGCAAACATGCCTCCAAGTAGAACTGAGTAAGTTTTCAAGTTTTCTTAGAATTCCACTGCATACTAGAGTCAAAGAGTGCCCAACTATGCTTAGGATTTCATTGCTGTAAACCCTAGTCTTGGACCTCTTTCTTGATTACACCTCTCCTCTTAAAGACTCTCTCATTCGCCTTCCTATCCTCAACTGTGTCTTCCATTGAGCTTTATACATAGTAGTTCTCAATAAATATTTGCTAGATTGAATTCTCATGATTTCAAAAGTTTATTAAGCTACCAGATATAATAAGAGTTAAAGCAAAGTTTAAAATTAATTTGCATTTCCGTGATGACTAGTAACATTGGGCATTTTTTCATGTTTCTTGGCCATTTGTCTTTTGAGAAGCATCTGTTCATGTCTTTTGCCCACTTTTTATGGGGTTTGTTTTTTTTACTTGAATGATTTGCTTGAGTTCTCTATAAATTCTGGTTATTAGCCCTTTATAGGATAGGTAAATTACAAATATTTTCTCCCATTCTGTAGGCTATTTGCTCTGTTGATTGTTTCCTTAGCTGTGCAGAAGCTTTAGTTTAATCAAATCCCATTAATTAATTTTTGTTGCCATGATTGCCATGGGGGTATTTTGGATCTGCCATTTGATCCAGCAATTCCACCAATGGGTATTTGCCCAAAGGAAAAGAAGTCATTTTATCAAAAAGACACCTGCACTTGAATGTTTATTGCAGCACAATTCACAATTGCAAAGATGTGAAATCAACCCAAGTGCCCATCAATTCATGAGTGGATTAATAAAATGTGGTATATGTACACCATGGAGTACTACTTGGCCATTAAAAGATGAATTAATACCTTTTGCAACAATCTGGATGGAACTGGAGAAGTGCTATATTGTAAGAATGGAAAAACAAACACCACATGTACTCACTATTAAATTGGAACTAACAGACAAGCAAACAAGTGAAAAGAGGGAAAGAAAACTCAGTGGAGAGCAACCGGATGGAAGGGGAAGGTGGGGAGGGGAATAAACCCACCTAATGGATACTATGAACACAATTTGGGTGATGGAAACACTTATAACCAGGACTCAGCATTACAAAAAGGATCCATGTAACCTAAAATATTTGTACCCCCTTAATAATTTGAAATAAAAAATTAGAATTAACAAATGTAGCTCTATTCTCATTCCTTTCAAAGTCCCCCTCCCACCCCCATCCTCCAATTCCGCTGTTATGGATTTCAGTTGGAAGGAAAGGGAAGCAGTCTTCAAAAGAACAAGTCCAGCTTCTTCTAAACAGTCCTCTAGTTTCACGTACACAGCTCCTAAAGAGGGAATTTCTTAAAGTTCCGTTTGCAATTATTGTACCAGGGAAGATGGAGATAGAAGAAGCTAAGTGTTATTAACTATAAGCCCTATGGCAGCAGAGAAAAAGTAACGATGGTGTACTGGTTACTGCCAACCAGCCTGGCAGATGCTTTAGTTCCAGATGCTAATGAACTTCGTCCCTAAGCAAGAAAAAAGTTGCATCAACAAAAAATTGGACATAAGTGCATACAGAGTGGTCTTAGACATGATGAATCTGGTGCAAAATAACCCCCAGTAGTTCCTGCTTGTAATAACCTTGGAGGACGAGGACAGGTGGAAAGAACGGGTTGTGATGAGAGGAGCCTGGGAGGGATGCTTCTCATTGAGCCATGGTGTTGTATAAGATGACAGACGCTCATCTTACTTTTTCAGATAACTGTAGAGATCCACCTGATGCCTTTTGGGGCAGACGTCTGAACATGGAAGCCCCAGTAGTAGTCAAAGCCATGGTTTGATATCATCATCATCATCATCATCATCATCATCATCATCATACATTTCAAGAAGGAATATTCAGATAATACCCTCACCTGGGACCCAAGGGTAAAGATCAATGTGGAGGTAGAAAATAGGTGCCCTCAGATCCCTCTTTGACCCTGTCGTCTTTTGTCCCTATAGGCAAGATACAGATAGCTAGATAGATATAGAGATACATTTCACTTTTTAAGGAGCCTAGTGTTAAAGTCAAATTCATAGTAACACTTACTGAGTTGTATATACTATATGCCAGATACAGAACCAATAATCTACATTTTCCCATGTGATCATGACAACATCCCTGTGAGTAGATACTATCTTCATTTCATAGGCAGGGAAACTGAGGCTCACATAGTTTGCCAAAGGTTACATGGCAAGTAAGTGATAGAGCTGAGACATGCACCCAGTTTGTCTGACTTCGGAGACCAAGTAAGTTAGAAAAGATTGAAATGAGCTATTCCTCATCCAAAATCCCTTAGATTACTTCAGGAGCCAACTGAGATTTCTCTTACATAGAAATAGAAAGATGAAAAGCCTATCAGAGACCAAACCACGACTTTCCCATCACTACTAAAAATAAAATAATAACCTTAATTCCTGGGGCACGTTAGTACTATAATGAGTGCTGCTGTGTTAGGGAGCACAACTAAGACTGCCAATTTCAAGTGTTAAGCTTCTCAGAATCCACTGGACATCCAAAGAAAGACAATGTTTATGACATCTTTATAGCTCATCGTTGAATTTTCAGAGCATTTGTGGCAGATCTCCTTTCTCTGGAATTACATAAAGAATAGACATTGTTCAGATTTCCTGATTTGTATTCCGAGCACTGCCCTGTATGAGGTCAGGGAAAAAAAAATTCACAAAGTGAACCTATATAATCTTCTTTTATGTAGAAATAAATGGAAATCTCTGTGCTAGAAAGATTTTTCTCTCTCCTCTTCCTGGGGAATCTGACAGTATCTGCAATTCATTTCATTACATATCTTGCAAATGTCTCATAACAATAATCACTCGGAGCACCTGAGGTTAACACAATACTGGTTTTTCTTTTCCAAGTGCTTCTGGCCACCTGAGCCAGGGTGATTCTACCCTCGTCCTGTCCTCCTTGGCTGCAACCCAATTTCTGCATCTTACAGTTGACTGAGACCTATCCTATATGAATGTTCCTGCATAAAAGGTGAAGTGAAAACATGTCATATGTGTCTATTGCATACGAGATAAGAATTTGCACTTGTTCTTAGAAGTTACAGAGAAAGAGAAAATAATGCACCAAGCAAAGATGCTGTCATATAAGCAGAGTAGTGACAACCATAGAATATAAACTCTCAGGGCTGTTGGTCAGGTCTTGGAAACACAACAATCTCTGCCTACTTCCCTTTCTGATGCCTGAAGTTCTACCACTAAGAATGCTATTTAAGAAGAAAAAATAGTGACAACTAATCGAACTTTTACTACATGCCAGATGTTCTTCTAAGTCTCAAAACAACTCAACAATGAGTACTTTTAATCCTCATTTTGTATATGAGGAAGCTGACATTATCTGACTTGTTCAAGGTTATATAGCTGGTAAACAGCTGAATCAGGATTTGAACTAAATTTGACTTTGGTCCCTGTGAACATGCAGCTTTCAATTGGATATGAACTATTGAGGTATTATCAGTAATGTTCATGCTAGCATAAAGAGTAAAAGTCCAACCTCTTTGTTTTTGTTTTTGAGACTGGGTCTCCCTTTGTCACCGTGGGTAGAGTGCAGTGGCATCATCATAGCTCACTACAACCTCAAACTCCTGAGCTCAAGCGATTTTCCTGCCTCAGTCTCCTGAGTAGCCATTGGAATTTTGATAGGGATTACATTGAATCTATAGATCTCTTTGGGTAGTAGGAACATTTTAACAATATTAATTACCCTAACTGATAAATACAGGGTCTTCCCATTTATTTGTGTCTGATTTAATTATTTTCAGCAGTGTGTTTTATAGTTTTCAGTGTACAAGTCCTTCACCTCCTTGGTCATATTTATTCTGAAGTATTTTAGTCTTTTTAATGCTATTGTGAAAAGGAATTGTTTTCCTTTATGGATAATTGGTTGTTAGTGTATAGAAATGCAACTAATATTTGTATGTTAATTTTGTATCCTGCAACATTACTAAATTCATTTTTTTTCTACCTCTTTTCCACTTGGAGAATTCCTATTCCTTAAGCTATAGCAAAAATCTCACCTCCTCCAAAGAGCCCATCCTGCCAGAGCTAATCACTCCCTTCTCTATGCCACCTCCACAACTTCAAAAACCTTGTAGTTTTCCTACTGCCCATGATAAGCATTCAAGAAGTTGTTGTTATTTTGTTGCAGTGTGTTGTAACTAATTTGTTTACCAGTGTACTTCCACTGCTAGATTGTGAGTGGTTGTAAAAGGGAGACTGATTATTTACTTTTGTATGTCCTTTATCCTAGTAATAAACTCAGCACAAAGTAGGTACAGCAAGAACAGCAGGTTCAGAACAGCTCTTCACTCAATTCTTCTTCTCCTCCACAAGAGAAGGAATTACTAATCTTATAGTAGTCCAGGTTCCAGGACAATGACTGAGACATGGTTGCTAGCAGATAAGGTCCTTCTTCTGCCTGGTACATCCAAGAAGCCAAACCTTACAGAGCAACGAGGCAGATCATCTTGAGCTCTTTGCTCTTCCCCTCATACACATCCTAGGGCATGCAAACCACTTCCTCTGATAGCTTCTAACCTCCCAAATCTTACTACCTGCTAACAGAGGTCCTAATAGCTATTTACATAAGGCCACACATTTTAGCATGCTCTACCAGCAAATTCTAAAATCAAGTTCTCAGCAGATTCTTAGGTGAACAATAAAATGGTATCTTGTTTCCTATTTGTTATAATTTCATGTGACTATTTCACTCCAGAAATCTGGTTAAGAGGGCCTGTTACAGTGTGGGTAAGGGTTTCCCAGAGTGGCATAGTCATATGCCTTTTTATTTCATGCCTTCAAACAGCTCCATGGTCCCATCATCACTTCTAAGACTAAATACTCCATGAATGTTTGCTAATTTACATTTACTAGGAAGCAAGACGTTAGTGGTCCCTGGGCAGTGGTATAACACTCCCATGAGGACAGCATATTTTGAATACTCTTCCTATGTGCCTTCAATAGAGCAAGAGAGAAAACACCCAATTTCTGCCCAAGCAAACTTTACTGTCTGGCTTCAAAGCTTTCCACTCTTACATCTAAAGCAGATTTCAGAGATTTAATACTTAAGAAAGATTAATAATATATCAGGAACATAAAGGCAACAGGAGCACAAACTTAATGGCAAACATATAATCAATATTTCATAATGTTTTTAGAATAAGAGGATACATAAGGCTCTGTTCTCTATAATTCTTTTCCCAGACATCATAAATAAACAATGACTCTTTCCCCCATGTTCAGCTGATTTATAGGCAGATCTTTAAAGTACCTCCATTCATTACTAATGCATTGCGTAATGCACTGTAATAAGTGAATATACCTTGAGCGTGGTTGTTTAACATATTAATAAGGCATCGGTGTAATTTAAAGCAACAACCCTTTCACTTTACGTGAACAACCACTGGATAAGAAAAATGGAGAATTAAGAGTGAAAGACCATATGTCCAAAGTAGGGAGAGACCCCCAGAAATTCCCATTAGTCACAGGGAACTAGCAGAAAATGACAAAGCGTCAGTTACTAGAGGCAGATTCTGAAGACCACCGCTGCACAGCCTGGGAACAACCCTGCCCCCTGTTCCTTAGGAGCAGCAGGAATCAGCTTTGTTTTCCCCCTGCAAAATCAAATTTCATCAGCATAGCCATGATTTAAAAAAAAAAAAAAAAAAAAGAAAACCTTCCTGGTGAAGGCCGGCACAGGCTATTATTTTAAGCCGGACACACTGACCTGTTGTGCAACCTTATGGGAAATTAGACAGGAGCTCTTCGCTGAGAACGGAATTAACCTTTGTCATTTAATATTTGATGCCATCCAGTGGCTCCCTAACAAGAGTGAATGGCTACAGCTGAAATGTGGCTTATTTATCCTGAGTAGGATTTAATGACAAGGATGGTACAGCAGCTCATGTCATGGGACGCAGCTTACCTGTGGTCATTGGTATAGTATCATTGCATTCTTCATGCACTGGAAAAAAATTAATGCCCACACTTCTCAAGTTTGGAAACACATGGAAAAAATAAAAGCTATTATCCCAACTTAAAGTGAAACATAATTAATCAGGAAAATAAAATTACTTTTCCCCCCCTGGAGAGTAGGATGTAGGAAAAGAGAGAAGGTGAATTACGTTAGGGATGTTGTGCTTGTTATGTAAGGTAGAATGGCTACTTTCCTGGATTTTCAATTTCTGTAGTCTTGCATCTCTTTTGCTCTTATCCACCAAAAGAACATCTGTTTTATGAGCCGGGCTTTGGCAGCCCTTCCTCCTCATTTTTCAGATGATAAACTGCCTCTGCATTGTGATTTATGAACCTCGCTGCTCCCATGGTAAGCTTGTCTGGCTGGAGGAGAGCTCAGCACTTCAGTTTCAGTTGGTGGGACTTGTTCTGGGCATGCAAGCTTCCCAACAAAGCACAATGAAATGAGCTCCAATTGGATGAGCTCCAATGGATCCAATGAGCTCCAATTGGAGGGGAAAAAGGTGAGGATCTCTGAAAGGTGTTAATTGCTACACAAACGGCTAGTTAGCTACCAAAGATGGGCTCTTCCCTTGCAGAGTATAGAATTATTGCCAGGAAGTATCTGCCTACCTAAGGACTACATATTCCAGCATCTCTTCTTGCAACGAGGTGCCGCCATGTGACTGATTCTCACCAATTAGCTGTGAGTAGACGTAGTGTTCATTTTCTCCAATGCAAAGTAGGTTAGAAGCAGGTGTGGCTTATCCACTCTTTTTCCCTGGTTAGCCAGCAGAACAGAGAGGATTCCTAAGCCCAAAAAGAGGGCAGAGCTACAAAACGAAAGGAGCTTTGGGTCCCTGAGTGACCTCATGGAAGGCTGCCCATTTACAAAGGTCTTTTTATGAGCAAGAAATAAATTTCTAGTGGGTGAAGCCACTATGATTTCAGAGAATATCCATTACAGTAGCTGATATTACCTGTATTAGCACACAAACCAAAGCAATTTTGTGGAAAGAACAAAACTGGAAGTCAAGATAATGATGCTGGTTTGACCATGGTGATTGAGGACAAACCCGTATGCTTTCCACACTTTCCAAATCACCATTTTCTACCTTTCTGTTCTCATGATGCTGTTCTACCAACTCTAATATATTCTGCATCCAGCTAACCATGTCCCCTTCACCTCATTTAATACCATCATTCCTGTCTTCAGAATTCCAGCTGAACTGCTGGATCCTTCACTACATCACTATCCTAATCAACCTCTAGATCTGAATCCAATATCACTTCTTCAGGGAAGCTATTTTCACCTGTTCTAGAACTTCATAGAAATAGTCTCATTCAGCGTTTTTGTGGTGTTGCATGAATCAGTAATTCACTTTTTTGTTGCTGAGTAGCATTCCAGTGGATTGATACACCTTATTTGTTTATCTGTTCTCCTGTTGATGGACATTTGGGCTGTCCCCAGTTGGGGGCTATTGTGAATAAAGTTTCTGTGAACATTCCTGTATGCATGTTTTTGTGGACCCATGTTTTTCTTTTTCTTGGTTAAAACCTAGAAGTGCAATTGCCAGACCATAGGCCAAGCATCTGTTTAACTTTTTAAGGAAATGGCAAACCTTCTTTTCTTTCTTTTTTTTTTTTTTTTTAAGTGGATGTACCTTATTACCCTCATGCCGGTGTTGTAAGAGAATGGTAGTTACTCTACATTCTAAGCCAACATTTGGGGGTGCTGATAATTCTAGAGGATATTGTGGTATCTCACCATGCCATGATTTTCATTTGCATCTACCTGATGGCTAACAATGCTCAGAATTTTTTCCTATGTTTATTGGACACTTGTGTCTCTTCCTTTTGTGTAGCATCTGTTCAAGCCTTGCTCTCAATTTTACTAGGCTTCCTTTAATAAATAGGAAGGAAGGAGTGAAGGGA
Source organism: Mirza zaza (assembly GCA_008750895.1). Classification (NCBI taxonomy): domain Eukaryota; kingdom Metazoa; phylum Chordata; class Mammalia; order Primates; family Cheirogaleidae; genus Mirza; species Mirza zaza. Next base: position 87,384 of record VSMD01114712.1, read on the forward strand.
AGGAGGAATAAATGGAAGGAAGGGGAGTAGGAAGGAGGGAAGGAAGGGGAGAAGGAAGGGAAGGAGGAAAGCACAGGGAGAGGGAAGAAAAGGTGCTTTCACCAAGCAAACTACACAACAATTTCCAGTGGCCTTCCACCAAACAGGGATCTGGGCCAGAATCAAACTTTCGAGTCCAATATAACAGGCTGACACCACCAAGGAGCTCTTTTTTTCGACTGGACAAAAATAGAAACCTCTGTAGATCTATCCAAATGCCAGAAACGGTGAAGTGATGCACAAGGTCATCCTGGACGGATAAAGAGAACATTCCTTCCCTTGAGGCAAGAGCATCCCACTTAATGGGGAAGCACAAGCCAGAGGGAAGTATCATCACCCCCACGCAGGCAAGGGTGATTGCCAAAGTAGGCGGAGACATCAGCATCCACTGACGAAATTGCTTGGTGGTCCAGGGCTGCATCCAAGAATCGGGAATTCCAACATAGTATCTTGTAAAACACCCACAGTCCTCACGTGGAAACTCTAGATCTAATAGCTCCTTACGTGACTTAACCTCCCATGCTCAGCTTGTGCTGAAGTGACACCATCATCTGTTTAGGAAAAGGGGTCCTTCGCTGTCAGATGCTTTTAATTCTAATGTGAAACTCAAAAGTGCCACCTTTGCTGAAAGGAAGCGAATCGTGAGCGCTTAGCCATTTGAGGGCTCAATTATCAGGTTTGCCCCTGCAATTAGGAAATGACCCCCACTAATTGGGTAATTGTGTACCTAAGTGGCCAATTTGTGTGGGCAAATTGAAGGCATGATATATGCAAATCAACCTGCATGTAAAATTTTTGTCCCATTAAACCTGTCACTGGATGTCAATCACAAGAACAGCCAATTGTGTCCACATCTTTCTGAGTGAATCCCTTTAAGCCAAAGTGACTTTTGATATTCAAGTCTCACTGGTGCTATGAAATGTATAGATCACACGGCACCTAGTATTAGATAGGAATCATGTCATCTTCCTGGCAAAGAAGTCTCCCTGAGCTGTGGATTCCTACAAATGGTTAATGCTGCCTTTCTCAGAGAGTAAGTCAGCTCTTCTTGCTAAAGAAAGAGGTCACCCTCAGTCTCCAAGAAGAGGGTGCTCAGTAAGGGGTAAAGGACATCTAAAATGTTCTAAGGTTCTGTGTATGGGTCTCAGTAGCTACCATAAGCCAGACCCTGTGCTAAGCATTTGACGTGCATTCTCTCATTAAATTCTAGAACAGCCCTATGAAGTAGGTATTATTAACCTCATTTTACAGATGAGGAAACTGAGGTACAGAGACGTTAAGAGACTTGCACAAGTCCAGAGAGATGCCAAGTGGCAGAGTCAGGATTTAGACCAACCTACCTCCTCCTCCCACCTCTCGCCTCCAATCGATCCTCAAATTCTGTGGATTCTATCTCCTTGATTTCTGTCAAAGTTATTCTCTCTGTCCCCACTGCCACTAGCCTGGTTCTGGACACCATCATTAACAATAGTTTTCAAGTTGACTTTCCCCTCTACCGTATTACAGCCAGGGCACTCTTTCTACAGTGCAAACCTGAATGTGCACCCCTTTTGCTAAAATGCTATTGCTATCCAGATAGAGTTCAAACCCCTTTAATAGCAAACCAATTGTGTCATGATCTCTTTCACAAAACCTTGGGGGGAAGTCTCTAGAACTCTACTCTCCAATCCAGGCTGTCATCTGCACACCAATGAAACTGGTCTTGTTGGCACCCCCACAATGCCAAGGTAATGATCAACTGTATCTTCAGGACAGTAATGCTTTGAGGATCCCTGATCACCCCTTCTTTCTCGGGCTTTTCCTCCAATTTGATTTTTAGTATATTTTTTTCTTTATTTCAGCATACTATGGGGGTATAAACGTTTAGGTTACACATATTGCCTTTGCACTGCCTGAGTCAGCTTCAGGGTGCCCATCCCCCAGACCGCACATACCATACCCATTAGGTGTGACTATAACCATCCCGTCCTCTCCCCTACCTGCCCAACACCTGATGTGCACATAAGTGATCAGTTAGTACCAATCTGATGATGAGTACACATGGTGCTTTTCCATTCTTGTGATACTTCACTTGGTAGAATAGGCTGTAGCTCCATCCAGAATAATACAAGGGGTGCTAGTTCACCATTGTTTTTTTGTGGCTCAGTAGTACTCTAAGATTTGATTCCTAGATACCACATTCTCTAATTTCCCCCTTCCTCGCTGGCTAGTCCTTCTTTCTATTCCATGTTCCAGTCATTGAACCTCTTCTCTATGCTTATCTACTCAATGGTTTCATGCTGCACCATGGCTTTAAATGCCATCTATACAATAAGGGCTCTACGATGTGCAGACTCTCCAGCACTAACCTCAATCCTAAACTTCAGCCTCCACTTGACAATGACCTAGTTAAGTCTCTACGTGACCATCCACCAAGCATCTCAAATGTAATATGGCCCAAAACTATCGATTCCACCACTTTCCCCCAAATCTAGTCC